>JANAVB010033419.1:3292442-3487784 GCA_029216955.1 Iris pallida
TTACAACAATCTCTTTATAAATTTAAATTAGTGAGATTATAAAATGACTATATTATCTATTCATAAATATATTTTTAGCTTAGAATATATATAATTTAAATATTTCTGGTATTTGGATCCTATAATAGTATAGATATATTTTTTTTAATAATGATGATAAAGTCAGTCGCCTTTCCATGCAGAGAATTTATATTCAATATATTGTTTAATAAGTGAGGTTGGACTGACAGCTAGATCTCAATCTCTAAAGCTAACAAGTAGAAGCCAACGGGCTTCTGCTTTTTTATACTAACAGTTGTAAAAGTTTCTTGACCAGAATGTTTGGCAGGATTGTTTTGGAATGAACTCACCAGAGTACAACTCAACAAATTCCAAATACCTATGTGTTTTTTTCTGACAAATTCTAAAGAATGTACAAAAGTAATTTTTTTTTTTTTTTTTGATGGAGAATCATTTGGTTGCAACAATAAAAGCCTTGGTGATTACGCCAGGGTAGATGCAATCAGAAGATGTTGGGAAAATATCGAATAAAAATATTAGTTTATGGAATCCATCAAAACAGTAGGAATCCGATTAATAATCGTGGAAATAATTTTTCAATAGTAACTTATGGGCGAGACTTGATTTTTTTTAATTTTTAATTTTTTTCATTTTCAACCAGTATAAGTAGTAGGTAAAACAAAAAATTTCTAAAAAGATAACAAAATATACTAAAATTATGAATAAGATACTAAGTTTGAAAATTTGTGGAAAAGATAACAGGTCGCCAACTCTGTTGGCGACATGAATGCACACACTCATGTCGTCAACTGCGTTGGCGATATGGTTAAAAAAAAAAAAATTCTTTTTTTTGGAATTTTTCGGAGAATTTATTTAAAAAAAATTTACAAAACATTCATATCGCCAGCGCGATACAATATATTATTTTTCCACATAAATGGACAAAAAGTCGTGTCGGCGATATAACTTTAATGGGAAACTAGTTACATCTTGGTGTTACCGATATCTCTACATTTTTTTGGATTTTCGGAGCTTTTCAAAAATAGAAAAAAAAATGGAGAAAAATGAAAAAAAAAATACTAAATGAACATTGACATTGGAATTAGTTGAATGACCCAATGACACGTAAACATAGTCATTAGCAGTTGTGAGCAATAAAAAATGGGTGGTATAGTTGCAGGACCACACAATATTTTTTTTGGTTTCCAGGACTTAAAATGTGTCAATGCGGCCAAATCGCCAAGTTAATTGGCGACATAGCAATATATGAGATCATGTCGCCAACACTGTTGACGATAGGAATGTTTTGTGATTTTTTTTAAAATAAAATCTCCTAAAAAATTCAAAAAAATAAAATTTGTAGCCATATCGCCAACGCAGTTGGCGACACAAGTGCGTGGATTCATGTCGCCAAAAAAGTTGGTGACCTGTTATCTTTTTCACAAATTATTAAACTTAGTATCTTATTCATAATTTTAGTATTCTTTGTTATCTTTTTAGAAATTTTATGTAGGTAAAATACGGTAACCCTAGTTGAATGAGGCTTATCCCCAACCGACACTTATGGAGTTGTAAATTTTAGGATTAATTAGGTTCAAGCTTTATCTTCATAGTCAATCACCTCTATCTCAAGTGGCTAAGGTAGGATGGAGCATTACTTCCTCGGTGTGGGCTTACGGGTCAGGTTGCAAGCCTACAAACCGATTGAGGACCATTGGAGTCGAGATGCTTGGATGAGAACTATTGGAGTCGAGATGATGCATGAGAGCTTCGGAGCCGCATTTGAGAGAGTCTACGAGCCATGTTGCAGGCCTACGAGACGAGTTATAAGTCCTTTGGGTCGAGTTATACTCCGTACCACACTTATGACTTTTATTATTGCTGATATATATATATATATAGAAGAACTTTATCAAAGAGGATCCACATAACTTTATATTTAAGCAACTCTTTTTTGCCAAATATGAGAAGCTCAGATTTTATCATTTCAATCATTTAATCTTTGGCAGCTTATTTAAGTGCCAATTAAATTCCTAGAGATAAGTTATTTCAAAGTCTTGCTGTGTAGTTTCATTAGTTTGTATGATTTTTTGTTTATTTCTTGAGTATAACATAATTTTTTTTTCCATCCATATTTGCAGCCCCCTCTAAAAAATAAAGCTAGTTCCGCCCTTGTTTAGGAGTTACCTCTTGTGACTGCATGATTTTTTTAAAAAAAATTGAAGTTGTTGAAATATATTACTCCAATAAAATAAAATATGAGTATTTTATCTTTACTTTTTTACAAACAAAACACAAGGAGCTTGTTAGATTATATTTGTAACTATTGTAAATATGGCCTATAAGCCCAATCATGTAGACACTATATGAAGTTGCCGTCAGGTTTTTTGTATAGTGACACTATATGAAATATATTACTCCTGACGAACGCTCAATCTTTACTGCATGGAGATCTGACAGAAGAAGTGTATATGAAGTTGCCGCCAGGTTTTTCGCATAGTGAACCCAACAAAGTGTGTCGCCTGCGTAAATCTCTATATGGATTGAAACAGGCACCACGTTGTTGGTTTGCTAAGCTTACTGCTTCCCTGATATCCTATGGATTTATTCAATCTCATTCCGATTATTCCCTTTTCTCTCTTTTTAAAGGGAAGGTAGAGTTGCATATTTTGATCTATGTGGATGATATGATTGTGTCTGGTAATGACTCGGACGCTTTAGATGCTTTCAAAAAGTACCTTAGCTCTTGCTTTCACATGAAGGACCTTGGTGTGTTGAAATACTTTCTTGGCATAGAGGTGGCTCGGAGTGCAGAAGAAATTTTCTTGTGTCAGAGGAAGTATGCTTTGGATATCATTTCAGAATGCGGCTTGATGGGGTCTCGACCTGCTGGCTTTCCCACGGAGCCCAATCACAAGCAGACAGAATCGACTAGTCCAAAGATGGCGGATGCAGAGACTTATCGGAGGCTTGTTGGGAGGTTGATTTATCTATCATTAACTCGTCCTGACTTAGCCTATATTGTGCATATATTGCCTTAATTCTTACAGGAGCCTCGACAAGATCATTGGCATGCTGCTTTGAGAGTTGTCAGATATCTCAAACATGCATCGGGACAGGGTATTCTTTTGAAAGCTGATTGTGATCTCCGTCTTTCTGGTTGGTGTGATTCCGACTGGGCCAGTTGTCCCTTGACTCGCCGCTCGGTTACAGGCTGGGTGGTATTTCGGGGGGGGGGGGGGGGGGGGGGGTCTCCTATTTCTTGGAAGACCAAGAAGCAACCAACTGTTTCCCGATCTTCCGCTGAAGCTGAATACCGATCTCTCGCTGCGCTTGTTTGTGAGTTGAAATGGTTGAAGGAGTTATTGGCGTGTTTGTGCGTTCGCCAGGAGTCTGCTATGTCGGTGTATTGTGACAGTCAGTCAGCCCTGCACCTGGCTCAGAACCCGGTATTTCATGAGCGCAGTAAGCATATTGAGGTGGATTTGCATTTTGTTCGCGATGCTGTTAGACATGGCACCGTAATAGCCTCGCATGTTCCTACTTCTACTCAACTGGCTGACATCTTCACCAAGCCCCTTGGAAAGCATGTGTTTGATTCTTTCCTTTCCAAGTTGGACATTTGTGACTTGCATGCTCCAACTTGAGGGGGTGTTAGATTATATTTGTAACTATTGTAAATATGGCCCATAAGCCCAATCATGTAGACACTATATATTGTAATCAGCCCCCATCAATAAAAGAAGGCATTATTATTTCCTACAGAGCTCTTCAAGTACTACAATGGAAAGTATGCCTTGTTTAGCTGGAAGTGCTAGAATCACATTCAGGTGTTTATTTCATGTTATTCAGTCAATTTTTTTCTTTGACCAGCCACCTCAGCTTTGCGGTTACATTACGGACATGTTGTGCGGTTCAAGTAGCATTACTGATGTTCAAACTCTCTCGGTCAACCTTTTTTCATTCTTTGACCACTTTGCCACCTCAGCTTTGCGGTTACATTGCGGGCATACAGTGCGGGCCATGTAGCATTACTTGATATAAAAGACTTAGCCTTGGGGAATCTAAATTCCTTGCTCCACCCTTGGATACCAGTGTTCTCTCTCCCGCTACTTCAATTTTATTTGTTTCGAAAATGATATTTTGTCCGCGGTTTGTAACCGCGGACGTGACCGTCAGCCGACGTGGCGGCTATCTATTGGCTTTCCATGCTATCTTCGGATCCCACTTGGACCAGGGGACCAATGGCCGTCCGTCATGTCGGCCGACGGTCACGTCCGCGGTTACAAACGGAGGGTAGCGTAGCAGTTCCTTATTTATTTGCTTGCATGGTCCAATTGTCTGTTAGTTCTGAGTTTTCAATGTATCAAATATTAGAGTAATATATACGTACTCAAATTGGGTTTTCACTATCTTTTGATTATGAGTAAGGAATGTTCCTCGCTATCTTTTAACAATGTAATAAGGAGGACCACAGAAGCAAGAAATGAATGCAAATATATGTAAGTACCATATTTATATTATTACGTGGAGCTGGCACGAGCTCAAAACTGGGTACGTAAATCTGGCCAGTTGTATAGCATACATACATACGTGCATGGGGTTAGGTTACGTACGTGTCCTTGTGCACGAACAGAAAAGATACACTGAGTCTTTAGCACATCACATGCAGGCAACTGGAAGTCACCAAGAAAAAAAACAAGAAGATCATTACCAGATTTAGGTTTGTAGGATCCAATTTCTAAGAAATTAAAGCTCACCCTCTTCTGTTCTGGGAATTGAAATATCAGAAAATTTTATATACTCTAATAATATTTACTTATATATATATACAATAAAAAAATTTGTTGAAATACAAGAAAGATAACAAAGCACAATAACCGATGCATGCACTCATACCGCTATTACCAATGACGACATGGGTGGCATAACGACAATTTGAACAGTGGTTTAAGTGTATACACATATGAACTATTTTTTTTACATTAGCATTGACATTAATAAGATGTATAAAATAAATATTCCTCTATTCATGGTCATTTTATTGATTTCCTAGTAAAGATTGTAGTGCAATTACCGTGTTTGAGTTGTTTAACCTAATATTTCTCTAATTTTGCAATCATTATAGGTCGCCTCTTTGATGATTATCGCAAAACTGAGCTCTCAAGGAATATATATATATAATCAGTAACTTGTGTATTGTTAGATTAAATCTTGGATGATAGAATACTCCATTCACCAATCGATGTGCTTATTCTCTAGCTACAAATGCTATACTTTTAACATCAGGTGTCTCAGTGTCTCTGTATGAAGAGATACCTGATTTTATGTTTCCTCATATCCTTCGCTTTATTTCTCTTTAAATTAATGAAGTTCGTTTTTCCTTTCAAAAAAAAAAAAAAAAAACTTGTCAGCCCAACTGAAAAAATCGAAACCGAAAAAATAACATGTGTCCGGTTCTAATTGACTGGACCAAAAACAATGACATCACCCTCCTTCCCTCCACTAACGTAGGCAATTAAATCCAGACCAATCAGATTCGAACACGTGTCAGCAGTTTCATCTGCGGTTAGAAACCGTGCACTGTATAGCAGAGTTGTTCACCAATAGCAAACCGACGCACCTAAGATACATAAGGCCTCGTTTGGTTCGCGGAATCATCGGATTGGAAAAGGAAAGTGATTATTTTCCTATGTTTGGGTGCCGAAGAATTAAGAAGGAAAGGAAAGGAAAGTAATTCCCAATGGAAGAAAAATTATGGAAAAAGTGATTCCATCCAACCAAGTAAGGAATCACTTTCCTACATTGAAGTATTCACTTTCCTTTTCAAATTCTTTTATCGAAAAAAAATCAATAAAAATTATAATTTTTAAAGAAAAAAAATGCTAAGGAATTGATTTCCTTTCCTTTCCAATCCATTCCGCAAACCAAACGAGGCCAAAGTATATAGTCGGACAATATCCTCATTTGGTCCAATAATAACTGAGTTCAACATTAATAAAATATGAATAAAGGAATATAAGTCCTTTATTGTTTTTTGTGTGTGCATGCATGCCCTCATTTAACAAACCATAGTGTACATCCATATAGATAGTACAAATAACTCTATTTCATCAGTGTTCTTTAATTAATTAATTAATTAATCGATGCCTTTACTTGAAGGCCCATACTAGGTATCAATAATATAGACCCGTTTTTTTATTTTGAGAGAAGTAATGATTTAGACTTGCATATTAACTAGTATAATACAAGTAGAATAGTCAATGAATGAGAATTTGATTTGTTTCTTTAACATTTGTGTGCCTTGTAGTGCAATAAATATTCCTCCAAATAGCAGTGATAAAAAAGAGAATTAAATGATACTTTTTTTTGGGGGGGGGGGGGGGGGGGGGGGGGGGGGGGGATAAGATGCAAGCATACTTTTGTGCACTCTCTATGAAAGTTTAGTGAATATATATTATATACATTAGGTCAAATGGTTAATGTATAAAGGCAATATGATACGACAATTATAAGTATAACGTATCCAAATTTATTATGTTTGACGTAATTCATGTAAAAGGTAGCACGGATACTAGACAGAATCTACAAGGTATGAACTTTCCAATCGTAAGAATATGTAGACGTGTGTGGATTGTAATGAAAAAAGTTAACTAATGTATCTATCACGATATTCGATCCATCCAAGTAAACATCATGAGACGATTGATTAGCCGGAAGAATGGACATACACATGATAAGACATCAATTGCTCAACATTGGAGATATGATTCTGATCTACCTACGCATTTTTATTCATGAATTTTTGCATTTTTCTTTATCCATCATGCACCACTGCATGCAACATTATGCATGATCCACCAGTCGAGACTATTTCCACATCACTTGCGATGGCGGAGGTGCTGTTGTGAATAACCACAAAAACAGTTGTGTGTTTGGAGAATAATTGATTGGAATCATATGCTATGGTCAGGGATCAATTTTGATCCAGTTCTAGAGGAAGAAAAGCTATACCTTGAGATTTGCAGTTTGATGGAATTTTATTGTATAAAATACCAAAAAAAAATCTAAAATATTTCTTTCCCTGACATGGTCAAATCCCACACTCCTATCCTATGAATCCAAGGGTTGTGAGCTACAAAATTCTCTTCTGGGTCAAAACTTTGAGCTAGAACTATCACTGAACTGCTCTTTTCTTGAAATAATCAAATCCCACCTACCGGATGTATCAAAATTTCACTTGTCACACAGCTCGAGCTAGAAAAAGAAGGCAAATATCTAATTAATTGGTGTCCTAATTTATCAACTACTTCTTGAGGTTTTGATCTTGCACACTAGAATTATACTCCCACATTGCCTAGAACCCTTCTTTTATTCTCTAATTCTGATCTTCTTCCCCAATCTGATATTATAGTGCTGGTATAGACAGAAATTCCGTTATGATCCAATTCGGAACGGTAGTAAATACCCGGACTTTGCAATATTTGATTGATCACAATTCTGTATATTCCATTTACTATAGAGGTTCCCAGAGAATTCATTAAAGGAATGTTTCCAATAAAAACCGTTTGTTGTTGCATTTCTCTACCGGTTTTCCAAATTAATCCCGCGGGTACATATAATTCAGAAAAATATGTGAGCGATTCATACACAGCATCTCTTTCTTTTATCAAGGGCTCTACCAAGATATCTTTCTAAGTGTATATTTTCATATAAGGCTCTTCTTTGTATTACTTGTGCACATACGGTGTGGTAGCCTATTTGGTTGGTGGGGTTATTTTTCTAGCACAAAGGATCAAGACATTATGAAAATAATTTTATTTGTGTCACTCATTCTTTGGAATTTATAGGAGCTAAGTCTCGCGACTCGGACTCGGGTTCGAACGAAGGACACAAAGTAAAGTTTTGATGGTTTATGCGTAGAGGCTTACTCGTAGGGATTACGCATAGGGCTTATGCAGTCGGGCTTACGCGTGGGGCTTTCGATGAGTGCTCCACAAGTGTGCTGCTTGCATAAATGCCCCAGTCTAGGTGGAGATTGCGATGTTTGGCGGATTTACTGAATATTTGGTTTAAACCACTCTTTATCTTTTGGGATTTCGGAGATAATGATTTATAATTGCTCCTAACTTGTAGGGACTATCTATGATTAGAAGGGCGGCGACTGATTAGGATTTGGCTTTGTCTCCCCTATATATATGTGCTCTTCTTTGCTCATTATAAAGGAAAAGATATACTGCTACAAGAGAATTTTTGCAGCAGCCACCAAAATCTACAAAGTGATATTTGTTGAGTTCGAGAAGTCCGTGTTCTATAGGGAATGTGACAAAGAGCGTTCCAGAAGTTTAATCCATTGAATTTGTTGGTTCCTGGATGCAAATCGCCGAACGGGACGAATCTTGTTTTGACGATGATCTTTATCACTCCAGCAATAGCCATTCTTCTTTGTTTATTAGTACATGTTCTATCTCAGTGTAGCAACTGAACAGTTTTCTATTTCCGCCATTTTCTTGTTGCAAGCTTTCTGGTTCTTTGAGTTAAGGTTGTTTTTTCTACAAGTTGTTGTCAGATCAATACTTGTAATATTATATTATTCACGTTCTTGATACCATCTTTGTAACTTTGATACTAACACTACTCCATGTATTTAGGAGAGCTAGTTTCTTCCTAGATATAATGATTACGAATACAAAGATATAAAGACTCAAGCGAAGGAGAAATTATTCAATGGAACGGGCTCACCATATGGCAGTTGTGGGTCTTGTTTCTCCTCCAATAGTACCATGACACACAACTTTGTATTCTTTTTCTAGATAATTTAGTCTTATCGTTGTATCATGGTACTATTGGAGAAAAATCAAAACTCACGTACCACAGCCATGTGGTGAGCCCAGCCCACTGCCAAGAGTAGTTCAATAAGTAATTAATTTGCACACTCAATTAGGAAAAGGAGACTCTTGTCTCAATCTATAAAGATAGATTGAACCACTGACTAAAGCTAGTAGATCGAAATAAGTTTGAATTATAATGTTAATATTGGTGATGACTCCAAATTATAACTTAACCCAATTTTCGATCATGATTGATTCGAATTATGTTGAATCAATTATCATATTATTCTGCGCCTTCTTTCAAGTTGAAAATTACTTAGAAAACATACACAATTTACAGTAAAAAAAAAATTGTTCTCTTTCAAAAAATTAAAAATCACACAAAGTCAAATTGGATTATATTACTCTGACTCGTACACCACTGCAGTATTGATGATACGGATGGTTTGTATCTCACATCCAATTGAGTGATAAAGATTTACTAGTAGCTCCCAAAATATGGAAACCAAGCAAGTGGCACGGACTACCTACACATATATAATACGGACACAAACAAAATATGACAAGTATTTATACTAGTTGGGTATATTTTGCATGCAATAAACATAGAGTGAAGCCATCACAATAGTAATATCAATCTATATGAAGGACAATATAAAGAAGGACATATAAAAAAATTATTATTATTATTATAATTACATGTGCGAATTAGATTTTGCATAAGCCACCAACTGTACGTATGAGATTTAAGTTCATGGGTCTGTGTCCAAGTTCTCTTCTAAGTCAGATGCCCTAAGTCAAGATCTTATGGATCAACTTATAGCTTGCCTTATATTCCTGCAGGTTTCATGTTCATTCTTTTTCTTTTTTTTTACTTGAAATGAAGTGACTAGATTACAGCTTTCTCCACTCAAAAAGTATGCACACGTACGTGTTGCTATGACGTTGGCACCATGATATTGACAGGGAGAAGAAAGCAAGCACAGAGACAAATGTATATATGTACTCTGTAGTTTTGATTCTTCTCCAAAATTATTAGTATAGACACACATCAACGTTTGTTGCACCCACTGCTGCTCGATCTGGAGCCCAACGGAAAAGTACTGACCGAATGATTTCTCCATGATATGGTCCGTGAGTCCCCCTCTCTCTCAATTCTGTTCTCCTCACCCATTAATTATAAGGTTATTTATTAATATTTTTATTGTTTTTTTTTTAAAATCAAAGTCGGTGGACTAAAGTAACCCAGCCAACTTTGATCCGTAAACAGTGGACAAATGTCACCCAGTCATCTCCGTTGGAGCTCGATCTTGAGACCTTTCCCAATATGTCAACGGTTGTTATTTAGTAATAGGATCTCATATAATATGTAATATTAAGATTTGAGTTTTTAAATTGTTCGACATTAAAATTTGGGTCTCCAAATCATTGTTCACTAGTCTAAGTGAATATTGATTTGGAGACTCAAACACTAACACTGGACAATTTAGAAATTCAAATCCTAATATCAACTATTATGTGAGATCCTATTACTAAATATCCCTTAATTATAATATCACACAACTTTCCCTAAGACAAATCACTTGGCCGGCCACTCTCGCATGATGCCCTAATTTCTGTCTCACTTTGATCAGTACTTATTCTTCTTCTTCCATTCATCAACGTAGCCCTAGCTTTCAAGAATTCTTGTCAACCTCAGCTTAATTAGCTTCATGAATGCTTTCATGCATGGTGCTGAACTAGCTAGCGAAGTCCTCTTTAGCAACAACTCTAGCTAGCTACTGCTTCAACTTGCACTTCATAGTTGAACTAGTACTGAACAAAATCTCTACAAACTTCGCTAGCTCATCTTCTACTGATCACACTTCATACTTCCATGATGCAATTCACCGAAAGCATGCTGCTGCCGCTGCACCCGAACAGCCTCGATGCCGCCGCGACGAAGCCGGGCGCCCGCGGAGTCTGCTGGCCCGGCTTCCCTTCCCCTCCGCCGTCCTACAACAAAAACCTCGGCGCCCTCAACTCCTCGTCCTGCATGGAGCAGCTCCTCGTCCACTGCGCCCATGCCGTCGACCGCAACGACGCCACCCTGGCCCACCAGATCTTCTGGGTGCTCAACACCATCGCTCCCCCCGACGGCGACTGCACCCAGCGGCTCGCCTCCGCCTTCCTCCGCGCCCTCATCGCCCGTGCCTCCAGGACCGGCTCCTGCCAGCTGTCGCCGAGCTCCTCCGGCCCCGCCGCGGACCTGGCCCTCCTCCACCGGTTCTCCCCCCTCGACCTGGCCGCCTTCATCGACCTAACCCCGTACCACCGCTTCGGATTCTCCGCCGCCAACGCCGCGATACTCGACGCGGTCGAGGGGTTCTCCGTCGTGCACGTCGTCGACCTCGGCACCACGCACTGCATGCAGCTCCCCACCCTGATCGACTCCCTCGCCAGCCGGCCCGAAGGTCCTCCCTTCGTCAGGCTCACCATCCCCTGCCCGCCTAATCGATCCGCAACGCCGCCGCCGCTCCTCGACCTCTCCTACGAAGAACTAGGCGCGAGGCTGGTCAACTTCGCGCGGACGAGGAACATAGGGATGGAATTTAGGGTTGTCTCCTCCAACCCGACCGACGGGTTCGAAACCCTAATAGAGCAGCTGCGGCTCCAGAGGCTGGTCTCCGAAGGCGGCGGCGAGGCGCTCGTCGTGAACTGCCAGATGACGCTGCGCTACATCCCCGACGAGACCGCGAACGACGGGTCCGCCGCCCTGCCGCTGTCCCGCCGGTCGATGTTCCTCGGGAACCTCCGCGGCTTGGAGCCGACGGTCATCACGCTGGTCGACGAGGACGTGGACCTCGCGGCGGGCGACATCGCGGGAAGGCTGCGGTCGGCATTCAACTACCTCTGGATACATTACGACGCGGTGGACACGTTCCTGCCGAGGGGGAGCGAGAGGAGGAGGTGGTACGAGGCGGGGCTGTACTGGAAGGTCGAGAACGTGATCGCCCACGAGGGGCTGGGGAGGACGGAGAGGCCGGAGCCGAGGGGGAGGTGGGCGCGGAGGATGAGGAGCAGCGGGTTCCGCGGGGTGGGGTTCGCGGAGGAGGCCGCGACGGAGGTGAAGGGGATGCTCGACGAGCACGCGGCGGGGTGGGGGCTGAAGAAGGAGGAGGAGGACCAGCTGGTGCTCACTTGGAAAGGACATAACGTAGTGTTTGCTACTGCTTGGGTTCCTGCACTATGAAGCAAAGCTACCATTGCTCTGTGTAAGTGCTTTTAATATCCAATTAATATAGCTATTTAGTAGAAGAAAAAAGAAAGTTTGTGTTTGCTTTGAAGCATTCTATACAATGGCTTTTAGTGTCTTCTTTGAGTACTATGATCTCTCTAGAACATCAGGGCATCATGCATGAGTTGGTTTTTTTTTGGGTCTAATTACTTGAGTTGAAGTGAATCATTAACACATCATGTAAATTATGTTGATGATCAAGTACAATATGAGCATATATAATTAGCTTTTCATGAAATTTCCAAACGAACAATTTCAACAAAATCTTTTAATTTCTTATTTTACTATGTGCAACTCTATGTGTTCCTCTATCCGTAGAGTACATTGAATGTACAGAAATAGCTATGACAGAGTTTCTGTTATTCTTATTAACATCTACTCTAGGAGGAATGTTTTTATGTGGTGCTAATGATTTAGTAACTATCTTTATAGCTCCATAATGTTTCAATTTATGTTCCTACGTACCTATTATCTGGATATACCAAGTGAGATGTATGGTCTAATGAGGCTACTACGAAATATTTACTTATGGGTGGGGCAAGCTCTTCTATTTTGGTTCATGGTTTCTCCTGGCTATACGGTACAAAATTGAGCTTTAGACAGGGATCCAATAAGAAAAATATCTGAGACTACGGTTTCATATTTATTAGTAACAATATCTATTAGAAATGAATTTGTTTAAATTTGTTTAAATTGCATTTTTTTTCTTAATTAGTGCTGTTATGCATTGATCTGATTTGCAAACATTAATTTGTTTGGGTTTAAATGTTTAGTTTCTTTTCTGCTTTGATCAAAGATTTTAATGCTCATTTCTGAGGTCTTTCCTTATATATTTCTTCTGATTTCTAACATAAAATTATAAGCACTTCATCTAAGCTTCTTTTTCCGATTTTTCCCGCTCTAAAACTTTCATGTGCACAAGTAGGCAATTTTTCCAATAATGCTAATCATACTTCAAGGGATACACCTACTTATTAGGGGGTGCTGATCAAGATTAAAGGGAAGCACCTTTTAATGTTCATTATTGGTTCAAGCAAGTTAAGCTAGGGCTTATAAAAGTTTGAGGGTTGTAATTGCTAAAAGTCTCGACCACTGCACCAAAACTCTATAATTATGATGAGGGGAACATTTTTTTTTTCTACTTAACATGACGTATAACTTGTTCCTCTAGTACCTTTTAAAGTCGTATCAAGTGCACATACAAACTAGAGATTTAGTGAGGATTAAGGGTTATATATTTGTTCTAACACAACTTCGATCAAAGGTCTATTTCAGGCTGAGTGTTAGATTCTTATAACGGTATTTTTTTTTAAAATTCGTTTATAAAGCGTGTCAAAGAGTTCAAAGTTAGGTTGCTCTGATACCAGATTAAAGTCTTTTTCAATGCACCAAAACCCTAAAATTTTAGTTAGAGTTAAGAATTATGTATATATTCAAACATGATTATACCATGTTAAAGTCTCTCAGGCTGCACCAAAATTCTAAAGGTTATGATCAGTTTTGAGGGTTACATGCATGTAATATTATTCCAATATGTAGTGATCCCTCAACTGCATTTTTCAACCTCTCTAGAAAGAGAAGAAAAGATGAGCATATATCACATCTCACATTTTCGTATTAATGAAAAACAAAAGGAGAGAGTATCTATCCATATGTATTAGTATATTCAAGACTACTTTAGCAAACCAAACTACTTCATTAGTTACCTAAGAGGCTAAGATGGCCTAATTAAGTGGTCTATAAAGTTAATTATTTAAGATTTATAAGCAACATGAATTTTTGCAGTGGAGCTAATCTCAAGATGTTCATATTCATTTTGGGGTTCTTGTCAGGATGTTATATATATATATATATATATATATATATATATATATATATATATATATATATATATATATATATATATATGCAGATGACCTCTAGCCTAGTGGTTAAGAGAGATGCATGCGGCCCGAGTGGTCAGGAGTTCAAATATATATATATATATATATATATATATATTTTTTTTTTTTTTTTGAAGAAGGTAATTGTATTCATAAAAATAAGGCAGCCAATTAGGAGTGCCTAGTTACAAGTACTTGTACATCATACTCAATATTATGTATGATGCCAGTTACAGTAGTATACAAGTTCTCGAAAATCCGCCTGTTCCTCTCTCTCCATACATGCCAAACCGCCGCCGCTAATCTAATCCGAGCTTCCGAGAACCATCCACTTAATTACCCTTGTGTGTCTTTTGGACCCACTGCCTCCCAACTTCCACCATAAATGGAAGGAATAATACGCTCCTGTGGCTCGATCCACTGATCTTCTGCCACCCAGTCAAAACATTTATGCCTCTCCCTGCTAGCTGACCACAAGAGTGGTCACTCGGGTTCGGCTCTCTATAATCTTTTACATTGTAATTAACCATCCACTTAATTTTGTATGCATCATAAAATGAGTAAAGAACTAGTTTTGACTACTCGAAATACCCTTTATTAACCTTTAGCCTATACTCTTTTCTTTTCCATGAATGCTGATTCACTACTAAAATATGCTATATTAGCGACGTTGCTTAGCGACGGAATAAATTACCGTCGCTAAATATGTAATATAGCGACTCCCTTCTATTGACATCGTAAAACGTCGCTGAATAGCGACGTTCAGCGACAGTAGATAAAGTACGTCATGGAATAGCGACATATTATTAAAATATGTCGCCATATATTAAAATGGTTGCGACGTTTAGCGACGTCTACGGTTGACGTCGCTAACTTTTTTTACTTGGGGCACAGGACTGTTTCCTTTTTTTTCCCTCACTCGAAAATTTCATAATTTTTATTTTCCCTCGAGCTCTCGACGACTCCCTCCCCCCCCCCCCCCGGCGACTCCCCCCCCCCCCCCCCCGGCGACCCCTACCCCCCCCCCCCCCCCCCCCCCGTCGAGCTCCTCCTCCCCCAATCCGAGCTACTCCTCCTCTCCGGTAAACCCTAACCTATCCTCCTCCTCCTTCTCTCCCACACACACACAAACACACACACAGAGACACACACACACACACAGACACACACACGGACACACGGACACACACACACGCACAAAGACACACACGGACACACACAGCTATTATGTGTGTTTGAGTAGGGATGGCACTTGATATCATTCAGGTATTAGATTGTCTTGCCTTGCCTTAGAAATAGGTACTATTAACCTATATATGTAATGGGTTTATCCATCTTGATTTAGGTTTAGTGATGAGATTTGGGGACTTGAGTTTATTTAAGTGTCTTAACTACCAAGAGCATGTACTGATTACTCCTTACAGTTCAGTATGAGATTTGGATGGTTTTGGTGAGGAATAATGTACCTGGGGGCCTGATCTTGTACTATCCAAACATTGTGCAGACCATGGGTACTTGGTATTGTAGTGCCCAGTCCCGCAAAGTCAATCGGAGGAATCGAAACGCCGACGGCGTTCGGCCTTAGCCTTGCAACGGCTTGCTCGGAGACATCGCTCAGGTGGGATAGTTTCGGTGAACTCTCCTCATCTTTGCCTTCACATAATAAATTGTGTTTTCAACTTGCACAAGTTAGGCTTGATAATAAAAGCTACGCATCCACATAGCTAAGAAAATAATCCCGACGGTTTGAATCGAGTTAGAACATGGAAAACGTCCCACGGTCGGCTTAGAGTTGGTGCACGGCGTGCTTTGAAAATGACACTCGGTCCTTCGTCCCGTGGCTTGGGAGAAGGAAAGTTGGTCTTCGGTGCAAAAGCTGAGAGTTAGCCTAAGTCATAGGCGTCGCCCACACAAAATGCTTGCTGAAGCATGCTCGGTCCTGTCCCGCAAGGCTTGGCATAGCCTTTGCTCGTCCCTTGGGTTATGTTGTAGGCTTGAGTGAGTTAGGCAAAGTTATGCCGGTCGACCTAAGTTATTCTACGTACTGTCCCGCTCATTCTGCGGTTGTCAAGATAAATAGTCCTACGACCCCAAGGCCCGTCATATGAAGTATGACTTGGGCGACAGTGTTGCGTAGAACACGAGTCGGTTTAGAGGCACGAGCCACGGTTGGTTCAGTGAAAAGTTAGCCACGGTCGGTCAATACTTAAGGAAACACGATATGTTCAAGTCAAGTTGGAAGGCTATGCAGTAGCCGTTCCCTGAGTTCAAAGAATGTTAAGTCTAAGCGATGGTTAGTCGCCGAGAAGAAATATGTCGGGACTGTGGTTCAGTCGCCGAGGCAACCCTGGTTTGGGCTCTGCAAAGGAAGTATGAAAAGAGTAAAGCAAAGTAGCTAAATGATGATGATGAGACCATGCATTACGTTAAGTCTAGAAGTTAGCGTAGGCGCGTGGTCATGGACAACTTGTCGACAAGGGCGATGGTTCTTCGAGCGGCAGCCCTGGGCCATGGGCACCGACTCGGCCTAGGAAGAACAAAGTATAGCCGAGCTGGGTATGAAGCAACCGGTAGGTCGGGGACTTGCATCGAGGATCGCAACCGGCGGTGCAAGGGTCCCGAATGCCAGGCTATGTCCACGATGGCTAGTCAATGCCAGTGACCATTCATATAGATGTGTCGGCACAAGCGGCGATCCGTGTATGTGCCTTTGGATTGGGTTAAATGTGTATGCAGTTAGAAGATACAATGTTTGGGCCTAAGATTTGGCTATAACGAAAGCGGCGTGCTTCGGCACGAGAGGCAGCGTCGAGTGTTAAGTTGTTGGCTTAGAGTTGCATGAGATAGGCTCGAGTTGTTGCGAGTTAAGTCGAGAAGGGCCGTAGGGCAAGTTGTGTGAAGTTACGTTGAGTTATTGGGTACGGCCTCGAAATATGATGCACGGCCGCGTTATCACAACACAAGTATAGGCAAGACTAAACAAGGAGGCACTGCCTCGGAGATATTGAGGCACGAATCGAGTTCATGGCACGACCGAGTCGTTAAGTCCCAGAGTTTGGCACAAAAGACAAGTATAAGTCGGTGCGTCGACAATGCAAGCACGAAAAAGGTCTAGAGGCAAGGAAATGGAGTCCTTCGTGTAGTTACGTCTCTGATTATGGCTGTAAGGCAAACACGACCTGATAGGTTAACGTTGTTGGCACGAGGAGTGGTCTAGAGACAAAGTATGAGTTAACGTTGACATTGCAAGCATGGGATGGTCCCGATACACAAGTTGCGCTAAGGCGCCGGTCCTAAAACTGATCCTAAGGCAAGAATAGAAAGACAATCATAAAAGGGTTTATGTTGCACAAAGTAAATAAAATCTGTAGGTTTTGTATGGGTGGGCGAGAAGCTCACTCCACCAGTACAGTGGTACTGACATCCACACAGTGTTTCATGTGCAGGCACAGGTAGAAGCTCGTGCTGCGAAGCTCGTTTGGATGCGTCGAGGCACGAGTTCCTTGGCGAGTCGAAGCGTGCGGCCGCGTGATCTGAAGACTTATACAGGACATAATGTATGGACATCGCCTTCCGAAGCTTCCGCTGGATTCAAGTATTGTATCGAGAGATGAGAGAGAGCAGAGTGACTTGTAAACGAGAGAAAAGTGAGCACGAGAGACTTGTAATTTGACCTTGCGCCCACAGATGTAATCTTGTATTCAATATCAATAAAAGAGCTTCTTTTGAATGACTTGTGTGAATGTGTTACTTGTTCTTAAATTCCGCTGCATGTTTCAATATTTCTGCTTGGGACTTCTGTGCGACGACCCCCGTCGCCGTCGATGTAATCGGCCGTTATGGAACTGCCTTGCACGAGCGCAATCTAGGCTCGTGCGGCATCACGCCTTAGCGAGGACGATCGCTCCTACGGGAGCGGGGCGTGACATAGTGGTATCAGAGCACGGCTTTACGTCCTTGGACCGTCGATTGAATTATTTAACTTCGATGTTTCCGCAAAACTCTGTTGCTTCCGCAAGTTGTTATCGTTGGTGCGCTCTCTCTCAAATGTCCCTCGGCATGTCCATACAATAAGTCTAAATATTTTCGAAAGCTCGTACATGCGTTCGCTCGAACGCATCGATAGGCCGTTGCCGGACTCATTGGAGGCATTTTGTGCCGAACGTTACAAAACTTGACTCGATAGAAAATATGTGCTAATGTTAGCAAAGTCGTACGTGTAACCGAATAGTCCTACGTCGACCTTAGCAAGTTGTGTGCATGCCTAATTAGTCCAATATCGATCCTAGCAATTGAGCGTGCAAACTCGAATATAGTCCGCACAGGATGGCTATGCACACAGCCTTTTGGCTAAGTTGTGTTGCGCATCGCGCACCTCGACCCTTGGTGCAAATGAGTCGCGAGCGATATCAAGTATCGCTTGGTCGGGAAAGAAGATACACTTAGAGTGTCTATCGATAGGAACGCTATCGAACTAACGCTTAGGCGTACACGAAAGATTGACTTGGATTTCGAGGAAATAGTACGAACGACTTAGTGCATCGTTGCGACGCGAGCGTCTACGGTAGCGATTCGTCGAACGAATCCGAAGGATGTCTTAGCGCATAATGTAAACATGATTGAGGACTAGATCGGATGGCTCGAATCCGAGTGGTGTATGGATTTTCTTGGAAATCATTCGAGCAAAAGTTGAGGATTACGAGTATGTCGGCGAGGCGATGCGATCGCGCAAAGCCTTAGAACGCGTCACGCTTAGTTGATCGTGATTTCGTGTGTCCCGAATGAGATGTCATTCGGACAACTTGCGAATAGGCAACGCGTGTTGGAAAAAATGATTCGGAATGATAAATGAAAATGAATGGTCGTGATCGAGAAAACTTAGAGGATCGCGCGTACGATATCGGATTGATGCAAATGAAATGTGACTTGAGTTTTGAACAAACGATCTTGAAACGAGCTTGAGGAATAGCGATCGAACTTGATCTTGAATATCGAAAAAAATTGTGGAATATCCAACTCGGACAATAGCATTAGTCGCACGACTTGAAATTGGTTGCAAAGGAAGATCGTCAGGTTACGCATGTCGTCGATGGTATTGAGGCGTATCAAAGATCGATATGCGATAACTCGGGGGTACTCTGACTCGGCAAATGACGATCGTGCAAATGTCATTGTTTCGATGGATGCTATAATCGGGATATTAAAATGTGTCGAGGAAAGGATAGGCTTGGCTCGAGGATTTTCTAAGTTGAACGAATGACGATCGAACTATCGAACTTGGCTTGGATGAAAACTGGAATGTTTGGATTTGCTTCGTCGACAACCACAACGTTGATGTTCTTGTCTTATGCGAGTGCTACTCCAGCCTCGTACATGCGTCACACCGATTAGGGCGATCACTCTGCGTGAGCGCTGGTATGGTGATTCATACAGCAGGAGTGGTCGAACTTGCACGGTGCGACAATTTGTGCTTCGATTTGTGGTTTGACGCGAAGGTGACTCTTGAATGGATTTATGTGCTTGAAGAATCGAACTTGAGGATTGAGTAGGTCCAATCCGCGTATCGAAAATGAGTTAGTCTAAACTCAAACAAGAGTTACGCCCCGATGAGAATGATTTTTCTGCGGATGCGTTGCATGGTGATTCATGAACCACCGCGGATTATCAGACTCGTATGAGATTGGGGCACAACGTATTGTCGAGCGAGACGACCTCGTGATCGAATACATGAATTGGTTAGAATTGGTGAATCGAAGGGATTCGAATATACGCAACGCGTGCCGTAATGCGAATTAGGTGATCGTGTTCGATGTTTAGAAATCTGAGTGGCGCGAGCTTGGGTAGAAAACCCCGTATGATCGACTTTGGTTTGACCCTAGGATTGGGGTCAGTGTTGGCATTATTGTTGGGGAACTATGATTCCAATCCTGACATTGACTTAGCCTCGAAAAGAAATAGCCTAGCGGTTAGGCGAGACGCCATGTTGCAGAGTTATCAATCGAAGAATTGATCTTGAGGATTGGTTTGAATGGATAGCATGAATCACGAGTATAGGAAACCCTGCTCACGAGGCTCGGCTGACATACATATATTTCAGGGATGCCTGGGTATGTGCACGATGCGACTCGAGTGAGAGTGACAATTCTCTATCATGCGGCTTGGCTGAATGCATGTATTTTGGGGACGCTTGGAATGCGTGCACGATCCAGCCAAGTGATACGACGAGTTCAAGCAAGGCTTGAAAGATGGGAGTGTGTCGAGATCTTGAAATCGTGTTAAAGGAAAGATTGATAATAGTGCGAGCGTGGCTCAGACTTAAGGAAACGCGTAGGCGTATCTCGCTCGACTGCGATAGTCCCGTGTCTAGGTACGACTAAGTCTTGGCCATAGAAATGGTAGGATAGCTTGCCTTCAAGAAAGTCTCGAGGACGAGACTTGTTCTGAGTGGTGTATGATGTAGTTCCCCGTCCCGCAAAGTCAATCGGAGGAATCGAAACGCCGACGGCGTTCGGCCTTAGCCTTGCAACGGCTTGCTCGGAGACATCGCTCAGGAGGGGTAGTTTCGGTGAACTCTCCTCATCTTTGCCTTCACATAATAAATTGTGTTTTCAACTTGCACAAGTTAGGCTTGATAATAAAAGCTACGCATCCACATAGCTAAAGGAATAATCCCGACGGTTTGAATCGAGTTAGAACATGGAAAACGTCCCACGGTCGGCTTAGAGTTGGTGCACGGCGTGCTTTGAAAATGACACTCGGTCCTTCGTCCCGTGGCTTGGGAGAAGGAAAGTTGGTCTTCGGTACAAAAGCTGAGAGTTAGCCTAAGTCATAGGCGTCGCCCGTACAAAATGCTTGCTGAAGCATGCTCGGTCCTGTCCCGCAAGGCTTGGCATAGCCTTTGCTCGTCCCTTGGGTTATGTTGTAGGCTTGAGTGAGTTAGGCAAAGTTATGCCGGTCGACCTAAGTTATTCTACGTACTGTCCCGCTCATTCTGCGGCTGTCAAGATAAATAGTCCTACGACCCCAAGGCCCGTCATATGAAGTATGACTTGGGCGACAGCGTTGCGTAGAACACGAGTCGGTTTAGAGGCACGAGCCACGGTTGGTTCAGTGGAAAGTTAGCCACGGTCGGTCAATACTTAAGGAAACACGATATGTTCAAGTCAAGTTGGAAGGCTATGCAGTAGCCGTTCCCTGAGTTCAAAGAATGTTAAGTCTAAGCGATGGTTAGTCGCCGAGAAGAAATATGTCGGGACTGTGGTTCAGTCGCCGAGACAACCCTGGTTTGGGCTCTGCAAAGGAAGTATGAAAAGAGTAAAGCAAAGTAGCTAAATGATGATGATGAGACCATGCATTACGTTAAGTCTAGAAGTTAGCGTAGGCGCGTGGTCATGGACAACTTGTCGACAAGGGCGATGGTTCTTCGAGCGGCAGCCCTGGGCCATGGGCACCGACTCGGCCTAGGAAGAACAAAGTATAGCCGAGCTGGGTATGAAGCAACCGGTAGGTCGGGGACTTGTATCGAGGATCGCAACCGGCGGTGCAAGGGTCCCGAATGCCAGGCTATGTCCACGATGGCTAGTCAATGCCAGTGACCATTCATATAGATGTGTCGGCACAAGCGGCGATCCGCGTGTGTGCCTTTGGATTGGGTTGAATGTGTATGCAGTTAGAAGATACAATGTTTGGGCCTAAGATTTGGCTATAACGAAGGCGGCGTGCTTCGGCACGAGAGACGGCGTCGAGTGTTAAGTTGTTGGCTTAGAGTTGCATGAGATAGGCTCGAGTTGTTGCGAGTTAAGTCGAGAAGGGCCGTAGGGCAAGTTGTGTGAAGTTACGTTGAGTTATTGGGTACGGCCTCGAAATATGATGCACGGCCGCGTTATCACAACACAAGTATAGGCAAGACTAAACAAGGAGGCACTGCCTCGGAGATATTGAGGCACGAATCGAGTTCATGGCACGACCGAGTCGTTAAGTCCCAGAGTTTGGCACAAAAGACAAGTATAAGTCGATGCATCGACAATGCAAGCACGAGAAAGGTCTAGAGGCAAGGAAATGGAGTCCTTCGTGTAGTTACGTCTCTGATTATGGCCGTAAGACAAACACGACCTGATAGGTTAACGTTGTTGGCACGAGGAGTGGTCTAGAGACAAAGTATGAGTTAACGTTGACATTGCAAGCACGGGATGGTCCCGATACACAAGTTGCGCTAAGGCGCCGGTCCTAAAACTGATCCTAAGGCAAGAATAGAAAGACAATCATAAAAGGGTTTATGTTGCACAAAGTAAATAAAACGTGTAGGTTTTGTATGGGTGGGCGAGGAGCTCACTCCACCAGTACAGTGGTACTGACACCCACACAGTGTTTCATGTGCAGGCACAGGTAGAAGCTCGTGGTGCGGAGCTCGTTTGGATGCGTCGAGGCACGAGTTCCTTGGCGAGTCGAAGCGTGCGGCCGCGTGATCTGAAGACTTATACAGGACATAATGTATGGACATCGCCTTCCGAAGCTTCCGCTGGATTCAAGTATTGTATCGAGAGATGAGAGAGAGCAGAGTGACTTGTAAACGAAAGAAAAGTGAGCACGAGAGACTTGTAATTTGGCCTTGCGCCCACAGATGTAATCTTGTATTCAATATCAATAAAAGAGCTTCTTTTGAATGACTTGTGTGAATGTGTTACTTGTTCTTAAATTCTGCTGCATGTTTCAATATTTCTGCTTGGGACTTCTGTGTGACGACCCCGTCGCCGCCGATGTAATCGGCCGTTATGGAACTTCCTTGCACGAGCGCAATCTAGGCTCGTGCGGCATCACGCCTTAGCGAGGACGATCGCTCCTACGGGAGCGGGACGTGACAGGTATGAAGCTACTTCTTGCATTGATCTCATTCCTGATCTACTTAATAACTATGTACTGTCTCTTTGACAGATCTTTCTCCTTTCATGCGTGTGTAAGTGTTGGAGAGATAAAGAGGAAATTTGGGAATAAGGTTAGAGGAAGTTGGTAATTCTGGGCTTGAGTGATAGAAAGGATGCTTGTGTGAGTGAGTGAACATATGAGAGTGTCAGTGAAGAACCTGTAGTAGTAGGAGCAGGGAATTAGTCATAAGGAGAAGGGTTGGCTACGGCCACTTAGCCATTTGGCTTGAGATGTGCATGTAAAATTGGATAGATACATAAGTTCTAAGTGTGTGTGTGTGTATATATATATATATATATATATATATATATATATATATATATATATATATATATATATATATATATATATATATATATATATATATTGGAGTATAGTGAATGGGAATGGATGGTTCATGATAGGCAATGGATGAAGGGATTTGGTTAGTGCACTCTATTTAGAATGTGAGAATGGTCCTAGAGTAAGGGCACGAGACGTGGGTACGTCCAGCCTACGCCGCAGTGTCGGCAGTAGAACGCTGTCCTAAGTCAACATACATCTAACAATATATGTATCTAAACAGTTTATACTCCCCGAATGGGGGTGACATAGCAGTAAAACTCAATCACAACTAAGGAAGAGATAGCACGATATGAAATAGAACTCAAGGAAATAAATAGATGACAAGTAGTCTAAGATAATCCCAACAATATCCAGAAGTACATGGTCTCAGATACAGAATGAAAGAATATATACAACTCTGAACTCCAATAAAGTCTAGCTAAAATATGCCACAAGACTACATAAAAGATGATAAGCCTAACTAATCTAGTATAGGCAATCGGGGTGATATCCTCGGCTAGAGCTGGATCCTCCTGAGAGTCCAGCTCGCAGGTGTCACCTAAGGCTGCCCCGTAGTAAGTATCCAGACCAGCCTCCTCCTCATCCTCTGTAATATTTTCAACAGGTCCAGTCAGGACAGGAGCGAGTACAGTACATCTCAACAGTTCATAGCAGGTTAGAAAATATAATCATGATGTAAAGTAAGATACAGGTGCTGAAGAATACAGTATGCAAACAGAGAGAAAGAACTGTAATAGAAATATCTACTATAAGTAAGGAACTAACAGTGGCTAGTGAGTCAGAGTACAGGATAGTACATGTGAACGGGACAGATTTGTACATGATCTACACTAAAGAGTTGTACAAGATCTACACTACTATAGAATTGTTCACATGACTACTCGCACTCCCCCGTCCCCAATTAATACACAAGGATTTAAGCAGTTTATGTTATTGTACATGATATCACATGGGGCCCTTGAAAGGGTGCACATGATAGTATACATGAAGGCTCTGTGAACATGAGAGTACATGGTTCACAAGAGTGTACATGTATGGTGAAAGCACAGGAGTACATGATGAAAGTGAAACGCACATGACACAATGTACCCGATGCTCCCGAGGGGGATAACATCGCATGAAGAGATCCGTATAGTACTAATCCATGATAATGTCGTGACAGCACAAGTAAAGTAATTTAATGCAGGAAATAATTTTAAGCAGGATATGAAATGATCATAGAATGTACTCGTCTGGTATCTGAGTGTCCAATAGGAAAGTACTGTCCGAGGAGTGGTGTTTGGCTCCTAATCAGAACAGCACAAGTCACAACAAGTCCAGAATGGTAAAGTAAAGTCCTACTATGCATTCTATATAATTCTAGGTCAATCTAGGCCAAAGTCAACTATTGGTCAACTCTGGTCAACCCTAGAAGTCAAACTAGGTCAACTATGGTCAAACTAGGTCTAACAAGTCTAATCAAGGCTAAACTAGTCTACCTTAGCCTAATCAAGCCTAGCTTAGTACATACACAATATATGCATATTCACTATACTACACATTTACATTATACATACATCCTATATAACCCTAGGCTAAAGCATAGAAATATATATACATACGCTCATTACACTATACATACAATATATTATATTCATATAGATACTAAAATACATACATATATAATATAGAGAGAGGACCTCTATGTGTGAGTGTTAGAGTGATAGGGTGTGAAGGAAAAATCTGAAATCAATGTGTGTGTGTATGCAACATGTAACAGGAACTTAGAATAGGCATGTGTGTGTTATGTTTGTGTGTGATGAGAGGAAAAATCTGAGATCATAGTGTATATGTATGAAGAGTGATGAGGGAATGTGAGGGTGTGTGTCATTGATACCCATGAGGCATGTGTGCACAGCCAAAGAATCAGCAAGGGGAAAAACAGTGAGCAAAACAGAAAACAAACTGAAAACAGTTTCAGTCTACACTCAATCAGTCCAGAACAAGACCCCCAAATCAGTACACAAGGGTTCAAAATAGTCCCTAGGTTCTAAACCCAGTTTTGAACTCAAACTCCCACGAAAACAACTCAAAATTGACATACACATAGGTCACATATAGGAGAATTGGTTTAGGGACTTAAACCTACATGTTAACAATACTAAAGGGTCTAAAATGATAGCCAAGTGCAACATTTGAAATTTGGAAAATAACTGGGAATGGGAAAACTGAATACCCAGTTTTCCAGTTTTTTATAAATCCTCATTTGAATCCCACACACCACCAAACAAACCAAAAACTGAGCCACAGTTGGAAAACATATAGGAGTACATGATTAGGGTCTGAAACCAACTAATTAACAGCAATAAATAGATTAAAATAGGTGACAAGTTCAGGTTTTAAAACTGGGAAGAAAACAGGATATTGATACATAAATTGAAAACTGGAAATTTGCTAACACCTAATGAAAACATATCAAATTTCAAAATAAGAAGTTGGTACTGTATATACACCACAAATATGTGTCCCACAACCTGTTCATGTCCAACAAGATGGACACAAACGTGTCCAAGCAACGATACACAAAAATCAGTGTGAAACAGGCCAGATTTGTGCACTGTGTCGTGCACGTGTGCACGCGTGTCGTGCACACGACACAGGCCAAACTAGGCCTCGTGCTCGCACACACGTGAACACCTATACTAGGGCTAGGTCTAGGTCAACCTGCACTGTGTCCTAGTGTGTCGTGTCCGACGCTACAATGCCGTTCAGTGGTCGAATACACGTGCGCACTGCACAGGCAAATTCCCGTGCGTCGAGGATTTCTTCCTCGATATGCCACATAGGCCCACGAAATCTGACACATGGCGTGTCAGTGGGTGCCCCGAGACTCCCCCAAAATCTCGTGTCCAAACACGCAGTGTCGTGTCCTGGGGAGCCCCCGAGTAGCAGGGGATACGTGCGGGCTGTGGTGCTGCCGTGTCCAAGCCACGAATCCGACACGAGCAGACACGAAAATCACATCAGAAGATTAACAATCAATAAGCAATGATAAAACTTAATTTCCTATTTAAAAACATTTCGAAAATAACACCAACAGTCCCTTTGTGGCATTTTCACAAACACTAGTATAGGGACACAGATACGTGTCCAAAACGGACACGAAACTTATACTGACACATAGGGGACTCTTAGGGCTTCCTAATCATGAAGACAAATCGAAATTTCATGGAGATTTAAGAGAGTTACCTAAACTTGAACTTCTCAAGAAAACCCCTCTTTCAATGGCTCTCCTCTTGATGTCCCAATCCAAACAAAACAACCTCAAACTGAGATAAGACCTTAGCAACAGCAAGAATAGTCATATTAGGATCTAATGGAATGAATTAGAAAGAAAAAGGAAGAGGAAAGGAGTTCTAGGAATTAAAATATAATAGAAACTAACCTTTCTAAAACTTGAGCCTTCCTAAGAAAGAGGCAACCCTGGATTTTAGGAGAGTATAAATATGGTGGTGATCCCAATGCAATAGGTGGTCGGCCACATCTCATAGGGATTAGGGTTTTGGTTAATTGTTGGGCTTTGGGCCAAGTTACATAGGCTATGGCTAAGTTGTTTTATTAATAAGGACTCTAAATCATAAGTCATGGCTTATGACTTTCTAATTCCTATTACTAATTAGGTTCTAATGACCAAACCAAGGATTAGGCTAGGTTAGACTAGAGTCATATATCCTCACCAAACTCATACTAACTAGGGTTAGCTCCTAGGTTGGTCTACAAGGGTCAACACTAGTCAAAGTCAACATAGTCCAAACAATTCCAAAATAATTCCTAAAAATTCCCAAAAATTCTAATAAATTCTAATAAATTTAAATTATCCCAAAAATGACAAAAATACCCTCACACTAGAAATGTGGTAGTGACACTCTCCCGGACGAGACGCGTATGGAGATTAGGACGGACGGACCTACGAAGTAAGTTAATTAGTTAATATATATTTCTCAAATGATTATATGTACATATATATTCATGAAATTTATTATTGTATAGATATCGACCTCCTGCAGTACAGAAACAGCTGGGATTATTTCTGAGGCAGAACTATGGTGGGCCTTGGATTAACTACTCAGATGCTCCCGCAGATAGGAAGGCCTTTTGGTTGGCCCACTTCAAGGTAAAAAATTTGTTTATTTTTAAATTTTAATAATCATTTTTGTATATTATATAACTTTTCTATTTTACTTCTTGTAGAGGACCTATTTCTATCCACCACACCGGGCGACGAAGATCGAGGCCCAATTTTCTGTCGTCACAGGCAAGCTCATCCGTGATGCAATCCACGACCAGAAGTCTCGTATCGCTCCGAAAAGCCGATCCATGGTTGGATCACGCCAGAGCAGTGGACTGCGATAAAGGCTAGATTCGGCGAGGCCAGGTACCAGGAGCGGTCTGACAAGGCCAAGGTGGCGCGGTCGAGCTCCAATAAGTGGTGTGGTGGCTCCATTCCGATGACGGAGCATTTTCGTCGTCTGGTACGTTTCCTATGACGGACATTATTTTATATATAGTTGGATAGAATATTTAATACTAATAATAGATAATATATTTTAACATGTAAAAAATGGTGAGGACCCGAACATGGTGACCGTCTTCCTGGTCATCCATCGGAGGGCTGGGGAGTTCATTGACGAGAGGGCGACACAGGCATATGTACGTTCTATTCTTTATATTAATTTACTATAATTTAGAAAACAGAAAAATATATATCAATATAGACTTTAGCAAACACTTAGACGTTAGCAAACATTGTTATAAGCCGAGTTTCTTCGGCTACAAGAGGAGGTGGCTGCTGCTGCTAGTGCACCAGCAGAGGGAGGGGCTGGTACTTCCTCCCAGCCGCCTACAGTTCCATCGCCGGACGACCTCTGGATGACCGCTGTTGGTGGTCTTCAGAAGGGTACGTACTACGGTACGGGATCCAACGGCGCCTATTTGGCTTCAGAGTCATCTCGGGCCCCCTCTGTCAGTGCGCAGCCTCCAGCTTTGCAGGCGTCATCACGAGCTCAGGATATTGGTCGTCAGCTCCACGAGCTGCGTCGCGAGTTGCAGCAGCAGATTTCTGAGGCAGCTGGGGCAGAGCGACGATCCGATGATCACCGGACGATTTGATGCGATCGAGCACAGTATACAGGAGCTGATGAGTCTGCAGCATGCTACAACTGCCAGCTTACACACGCTCACCCAGTCTACGGAGCGCACAGAGCGTAGACAGGTCGGGCTGGAGGGATCGCAGAGGACCGTGGCTGCCTCACTCACCCAGCTACATACTTCTCTTGAGGAGAGTACTCAGAGGATGGTGAGTACCCTTGCTGCGCATGTGACCGACTACGGGAGCTGGAGCAGATACGTCCTCCCGGTCCATCGACGGCGCCGACTCTAGGCACTGCCTCCTACTGCCCCTACGGTGCAGCTCACACAGGAGCAGTATGAGTACATGCTATCCCAGATGCGCGACAGGGGTCCTCAGTGATCTAGTAGATTTTTTTTATCATCTTTGTATGTATTGGCCCTATGGGCCCATTGACCGTTCTGTACACTGATTTTCATTCTTATTTGCCCTCCATTGTGGACATGTATGTTTGTTGGACATGTATTGGCCCTATGGGCCTATTTACTTTGTTGGTATTTTCATTGTGATATTTACTTTGTGATATCTGCGACGGGGATGACAAATATACCTACGATGGGTTATAAGCGATGATCTGATATACAAAGGAGGTGCTGCCCAATTTTTTTTAAAAATATGTTTGGTATTTTTGTGATGATGTGTGTCTGTGTAAACACAGACACACAGCATAACAAAAATACCAAACATATTTTAAAAAAAATTCGTAATATCTGCGACGTATAGCGACGTTCTGCGACGTATAGCGACGTTCTGCGACGTATAGCGACGTAAACAGACGTCGCTAATTAGCGCCATCACGTCGCAATCCGTCGCTCAGTAGCTGACGTGTCATAGAGTGGACGTCGCTAATTTGGTCGCCATACGTCGCTAAACTGCTGACGTGGCATGCATGCCATGTCAGCACATAAAAAGGAACGATGTCGCTACGTAGTCGCACTACGTCGCTAATTTGGCGGCGTTCCTATTCGTTGCCCGCCGTCACCAAATTTGCGACGACCCAGCGACATTGTGGTGACGTCGCAAACAGCGACGTAGGGCGACGAATTTGTCATCTGCGACTAGCTTTTTCGCGACCTTCATTTTCCGTCGCTAAAGTCGTCGCTAATTACCTTTAGTATTTTTCTTAATTAGCGACGTATCTGGACGTCGCTAATTTGGCTTATTTTAGTAGTGATTTATTTTGAACGTAGAATATATATATATATATATATATATATATATAGCCTAGTGGTTAAGAGAGATGCATGCGCCCCAAGTGGTTGTGATTAAAAGTTGTAGACCCCACCACCTTTTTAAGTCATCTAATCTCAACCATTCATTTCCAATTCAATGTGTATAACATAGGTTGGTTTCATAATACAAAACCAGCCGGCTGTTTCTAGAACACTCATATATATATATATATATATATATATATATATATATATATATATATATATATATATATATATGAACAGATAGCCGGGCGCTTGTAGCTCAAGTGGCTAGGCGCACCGGCACTTGGGGCATCGGACGGAGTTCGAGCCCCCACGGGGGCGGCTTGGTGGTTCGCCCACGGCCCCCGGGCCAAGCGGTGGCTGGGTGTCTTTGACACGGCCGCTTGGTTTTTGAAATATATATATATATATATATATATATATATATATATATATATATATATATATATATATATATATATATATATGAACAGATAATTGTGTTACAGACTCTTGGCCCGAAGGCTCTCACCCATACTTGTATCTCGTTGCATCAGACTCGACCCGAAGGCTCGTACCAGCACTTGTATCTCACCGCATCCAGCCCACACCCACATTTATTCCTCCCAATCGGGAGTCCCGTCTCCCTCGACCGTTGAATCGAACTGGTATGCACGTGGGCCCCGCGATCCCCCGCCAAAGTCCAGCCCCTTGCATCATCGGGATCGAGCGGGGCCCACGGAATGCCGTTTGATCCAACGGCCAAGGGACACGGGACTTCGGTGGGGCTTCGAAAACGGGGCTCCCGATTCGGACCCATACTACTCCCTCTTCCTCTTCTACTCTCTACTTGCTTTTTTACGTGAAAAGGGACTGCCTAGCCATTCGGAAAATAAGTTAAATTGCAACCAATCGAACTTGAGTGGAACCGGCCAGCTAAAATCAAAGTCATAATCACCATTCCATGCGACCAATATCAAACCACTCACCCCTAATCTTAAGGTCAAATCATAGTCGATAATATAGAGTTTCCTACCCAAGCTCGCCTTACTACGATTTCTAATCATCGAGCACAGTTTCTTCCTACTTGCATCCGCAACATTTCGTTAAGGGGTCCGAGTCGTTTCAGCAAAACCATTTCTAGGTTAAGTTCATTTACGATCATTCTCGATCACAACACGGCTCAACGACGCAAACTCACAACTCTCAAAATCTTCGGTTCACTCGATAAACCTACAAACATGCAAAGGTGTTGGCGTGGGCGCAGGAGCGGGCTATAAGCGGGCGTAGGCGTGGGCGCAAGCGCGGGTGCTGGCACGGGGCTCATCGGACGGGACTCCTGATCCGGACCCATATATATATATATATATATATATATATATATATATATATATATATATATATATATATATAATTGGTTGGGTTGTATTAAAATAACATAAAATAAATCTTGAAGTCCAAATGAGATGAGTGAATATAGAAATCTATAATCTAAAATTTTGGGCTCTAAATTGAGTTAATGTTCCACAAAATAAGTTCATACACTATGAATGTAGAAATTCTAAGTCCCATGCTACAACTCCTGTGACTAGGACAGAACCATCATGATGGAACTCCAATTGAGCCTTACTATTCTACAAAATGTATTCCTACGTTCTGTATCTAAAACCTAGAACCTAGAAATTATAATGAACCTTACTATTGATGCTCCGAGTTTTGGTGGACATGGGGTTAAAGATATTCGATTATAGGTTCAATAGACACGGACATGACTCAGATTATCAGTGAGGATACAAATACTGAATGCATACGATTATAAACATTTATTTTCGATAAGATACCATGCTGGATACGTGTTAGATAGTGACACAGAATAATATAGTTTCCAGCATCACCAAAAGACTTCATGACAGATGCAGCTTTACCAGACAAAATCTCATTTGACTCGGTCATGGCAGGTTATACATTCATACACCCACCCGACCTTTCCCTATTTGATTATCAACAGAATTCTCCAGTTTAGTGTCCCTCTGCTGCTGAGAATATAAAACATAAAAGCCAGAGATATTAAGCTCCGTTAGGCATATACAACAAATAAATGCCAGTATCTGAAATAACTATGAGCAACACAACCCAAACCAAATTATTACTGTACTCACAAACTACAATCATCAGAGGAACATAGGCTTCAATACAAAATAGCAAATGAACATGCAAAAGTCCGCGCGCCTGTACTATCTTAACCATTACAGAAACTACACTAAATCCGACGAAGATCTCATCAATCACCGCATGTTTCCTTCCATCAGGTCAGGTGCACAAAGAGTTGACTAACAAGATACAGCACCTGAGCACCCGATTAAAATTGATCTGCTCTTTAAATGGAAGAGCGCTAAAACAAAAGTAAGAATGAGTTAAACAGTAGAGAGAGACTACTTGATGCACCAATACGTGCATGTCTCATCATTTGCCAAAACACTACTACTGTACTATTTTCTTTACATAGACAATCGTTAAACCAAAATTCATATTTAGCTGGACTTATCTTCAAGTATGTACAAAACGGCCCAAGAATTATTAGCTTTCTAGTTTCTATACTTCAACTGATCTTACAAACCCACCTGAGCTGTAATGCACTTCTCGCGTGTCCTGATTCACTTATCGGTGGGTGGATCATACCCCCAAGGGTTCTTGCTAGCCCAGTTCCACTGATCACGGCACATCTCATCAATCTCATACTTGGCTCTGCAATAAATCCCAAAGGTTCATTTCGACATTACAAATACAATGTAAGATAGTTTTCTGGCGGTCTAACTAAATGAAAGGATATTAGAGAAGAAAAAAAAAGAAAGATGATGGAACTGCAGAGAGATAAGAAACTAAAGAATAGGTAAATAACAGTCAGAAAGTAGATTGCAACTCACTTCCAATTCAGCTCCTTTTCTGCTTTGGTGGTTGACGCATAGACAATCTCAGGATCATACCCCCAAGGGTTCTTGCTAGCCCAGTTCCACTGATCACGGCACATCTCATCAATCTCATACTTGGCTCTGCAATAAATCCCAAAGGTTCATTTCGACATTACAAATACAATGTAAGATAGTTTTCTGGCGGTCTAACTAAATGAAAGGATATTAGAGAAGAAAAAAAAAGAAAGATGATGGAACTGCAGAGAGATAAGAAACTAAAGAATAGGTAAATAACAGTCAGAAAGTAGATTGCAACTCACTTCCAATTCAGCTCCTTTTCTGCTTTGGTGGTTGACGCATAGACAATCTCAGTATCACCCGGTCGCCTTCCAGCCATGCTCAAAGGAATTTTCTGAGAAGACCTCAATAGTTAGGTAAGAACATGAGAGATCAAGAACTAGAAAAAGAAAATTACTTAGCAAAGTAGCTTTAGTTAGCCATATAGTCTTTTTTAATAAGGGCCGGTGACCTAATATTGCCCTTGGTCTCGGATCCAGCACTTGCCCTACCCTACCAAAGGTCTCAAACCAACCATTGGGCTGTCCAACCTTCGGTCCTTAACAATATTGTTACCCCTCATCTTAAAATAGAAGTTTATGTGACATAAGTAGGAGCTTATGACATACCTTTCCAGAAGCCTTCTCAAAAGCTGTTACCATCTCCAAGACTGATGTCCCTTTACCAGTCCCTAGATTATAGACTTCACAGCCTGCAGGTTAAAAAAGCAACTCCATCAGAAAATATATTGCAAGGATTACAAGTTCTTTGGTTTCAAGTTCTACTTTCAAGAATGGATGACAAACAGCTTATAAATTGTACCTGTCGGACAAAATTTATAGGCAATATTATTTATGGATTTGAACTTTTGAGAATGGAAGCTGGCTTGAGGATTTCGACATGCCTTAAGCTATTTTATATGTTCAATTTCAGTTGAGGATTAGATTAGTTAATGATCATTTTCGTCTTGATCCTACCCAAGCCCTGAATAAGCGGAGCCTTAGGCACTGGGATGCGCTTTTCAGTTGATGATTGTTTTTTAGTATCCATATAAACTCGTTACCTGAAGCAACCTTTGCAAGTAATCTTATGAAAACTAATCTTAGATTGCATCAAACACAAAATGACGTGTCTAGTTCAAATATTATTCTTGAACTGAAAATTCTCATAATATTAGGATACTTCCTTAAAGGTATATTTTCATCAATCATTCCCATCCGTAGTCCCATTCCTCGTCAGGAACCTAACACTTCTGTTAATTTAAAACCCACCCACGTGGAAGCTAAGCCATCTCTAAGGACAAAAATGCCCCTATATCAAAATGATTCTCTTTTATTCTTCATTATTCACTTAACATATCCTTAAATTCCTAATTCTCCACCATTTTTTCATCCATTGAAAGCTTCCGCCTTAGAATTGAGAAGGAAATATTTGAATTTAGTGTGTTTGTAGGAGAATCAGTTTTGTGATTTTGTTCTTAGGTGCGTTGGGGATTTTGTATTGATTAAATATTGTTTACATTTTGGATTTTGTTAGATTAGATTTGTAATGTAAATATGGCCCATACCCATAAGCCCAAATGTAGACACTATAAATATTGTAACAAACCCTAGCAATGAGAACAAGGCATTATTATTTCCTACATGGTATCAGAGTCTCCAGAAAAACCCTAGCCGTCATATTCACCATCCCCTACGCGTCCGTTGCACCGATCCGACGACGTCGCCGATCCAGAGGCGCCGACCCCGCCGATCTTCCGCCCCTCCTGCTGGATTTATAGCCGGCTGCATTTATTTCTCTCTTTGCTATTGCATGGGGATGAAGGTGGTCCAAATTCCAACATCTTCCGCCGTCTCCAAAAGCCAATGGTAGTAGTTTAACCTTTGACCATTCTGGCAAGGTTCTGGAGGTGGGTTATGGAACTGGTAGTATTCTTCCCATCTCGGTTTTGAGTATTTTATTTGAATCCCTCCATGGTTGATTTCTTGAATGTTAGCTATTGGAGGTTGGAGCTGATGGTCTTTTATGCCATCAATTGTTTTGAATAGTTAAAAAAAAAAAAAAAAAAAGTAACGGATCCCAGCGCCCGACTGCATCCGACTGCGTCCGCCAGCACCCGCGGATCCCAGCGCCCGACTGATCCCGGCGCCCGACTGCATCCCGTCCAGAAGCGGCCGATTCGCCGCCGACCCCATCCATCAGCGGCAGATTCGTCGGCGTTGTACAAAATTTTGTACACCCGACATCCGCTCGCTCCTACGCGCCAGATCCGGCGCCCCTGATCGCGGCCGATTCGCCGCCGACCCCGTCCATCAGCGGCCAATTCGTCGGAGTTGTACAAAAATTTTGTACCCCCGACATCCGCAATGGCAGATAATGCTGCGTCCAGCTCTCCGTCGCGACTAGCGGTGGCATTGCACACAATCCAAATTATCCTAATCCGAAGGATCCATATTTTCTGAGTTCTGCTGATCAACCAGGAAATATCATTACTCCTATTATTTTTCGTGGACCGAACTATGCTGAGTGGTCTCGGTCGATACGTCTCTCCCTGATCTCTAGGCGAAAGATCACTTTTCTGGAAGGTACAGAAGTCAAACCTGTTAATGATGCTAGTAAATTACTTGATTGGAGATGCGTGCAAGCGCTATTGGTTCAATGGGTTCTTAATACCATTGATCCGTCTCTGAAGAAATCTTTGCCGTACTTTGAGGAGGTTTATCCATTGTGGAACTTGTTGGAGAAAAGATTTGTTGTTAGCAACGGCACTCGGAAACAACAAATTAAGGTGGCTTTGGCCGCGTGCAAACAAACGGCGTCGATGTCTGTGGAAACCTATTTTGGAAATTTGCAGTCTTTGTGGGATGAACAAGCTGCTTATTTCCCATTGCCTACTTGTACCTGTGGTGAACTTGCTGCAAAGCTACCGGCTATGAGGGATGAAGACCACTTTCAGGACTTTATGTATGGGTTGAATGCTGAGTTGTATGGTCATACCCGATCTAATCTTCTGGCTCAGGATCCTCAGCCAAGTTTAGATCGGGCATACCAGGCAGTTCGTGAGGAGGAGGATATGCGAAAATCTCAGGTCCAATCCGCTACTGCGGAGGTGATGGCGCTGGCTATCAAGTCTTCACCTCGTATTTCTACTACTTCTAATTCCAGGGACAAATCAGGTATGATCTGTACTCATTGCAAGAAAACAGGTCATGATGTTGCAACTTGCTTTGCCAAGATTGGCTATCCAGAGTGGTGGGAGACTCGTCCTCGGCGTGAGGGCGGACGTGGTGCTGGTGGTGGCAGAGGCCCGGCACCACCGCAGAGACGTGATGGGGGACGTGGCGCTGGTGGCGCAGGGGTTGTTCATCATGTCGCCGCTGTTGGTCATGGTGTGCCTGCTGGTCTTGCTGGGAGTTCGACGGATATGTTGCATGGAGGGTATCCTTCACCACTCTCAGGTGAACAATGGCAGAAACTGATGAGCTTGCTGGGTAACGACAATTCTTCCAACCCTGGTTCTTCAGACTCTGATCGTCTGATGGGTAAGAATTCTTCTGTCCCTTGGATATTCGATACTGGGGCTACTCTTCATGCGACAGGCTCTCGTGACTGTTTAGTTGATTGCTTTGAGGGCCCTGTCTGTCCTGTGATTTTGCCTGATGGAAGCACTATTGAGGCTGTTCTGAGAGGCAAAGTATTTTTGACTGCTTCGTTGGTGTTGACGGATGTTCTTTATGTTCCGACATTGACTTGCAATTTGATCTCTGTCTCCCAATTGATTGGTGCCAGAAATTGTGATATGTTATTTACTCTTGATTTGTGTTTTATTCAGGACCGAAGTACGAGGATGGTGATTGGAGCAGGTGAACAAAGGGGTGGACTTTACTTTTTGGGGGAGGTTCCAGCTTCTTTGGCTTCTGTGATCCTGGCATGCAAAGAGAATGATTCCGATGTGTGGCATAGTAGACTGGGACATCCTTCAGATAAAGTAATGCAGACTTTACCTTTTCTCTCGGGTAGTAGTGTGTTTTCTCATAAGGCTTGTGATATTTGTCATCAAGCTAAACAGACTCGTGATGCCTTTCCTGATAGTAGTAGTCGTGCTTTGAGATGCTTTGAACTCATACACTGTGATCTGTGGGGACCATATCGTGTTTCGTCATCTAATGGGGCACGGTATTTTTTGACCTTGGTGGATGATTTTTCTAGAGCTGTTTGGGTTGTTTTATTGACAGATAAGTGTGTTGTTTATTCTGCGTTCCTTGAATTTATTGCTATGGTGAAGCGTCAGTTTGGGGCTGATATACGTCGAGTGCGGAGTGACAATGGTACTGAATTTAATTGTTTACGAGATTATTTTTTATCTCAAGGTATACTGTTCCAAACATCCTGTGTTGGGACACCTCAACAGAATGGTAGGGTGGAAAGAAAACATCGACATATTTTAAATGTCGCCAGGGCATTGCGCTTTCAGGGTTCTCTTTCCGTAGATTTTTGGGGGAAATGTGTTCTGGGTGCATGTTATTTGATAAATAGGACCCCTTCTAGTATCTTGCATTTTAAGTCTCCTTATGAAGTTTTATATGGTTCGGCTCCTTCGTATGATCATCTACGTATTTTTGGTTGTCTGTGCTATGCGTATGATTTGAAATCCCGACATGATAAATTTGCTAGCAGGAGCAGAAAATGTATTTTTGTTGGGTATCCACTTGATAAAAAGGGATGGAAACTGTATGATTTGGAGACTGGTGAATTTTTTGTGTCCCGTGATGTTACTTTTTATGAAAAAGAATTTCCTGGGTGTGGCTCTGCTAGCGAGATGTCTTCTGCGACACGCCACACATCTGTTGAGGTGCCGGAAGACGATATAGAGACTTTTGGGATGGTGCCGGCTACAGTTGCTGAAACCGGAGTGGTTGCTGGTGGCTTGGCACCGAGTGACAAGGATGCACAGGTAGATACAGAAATATTGACAGGAGAGTCAGCTGGGGGTGATGCGGATACTGCTAATGATACAGGGGATACAATTTTGCCAGAGGTGCCCGATGAGGTAGTATTGGGAAGAGAAATGAGAAAGAAATCACAGCCAGTGCGATTACAGGATTTTGTGACGAATGTTGTTCGAAGTAAAAGTCCCCCCCTTCACCACAGTTCATCTGTTCCCGTCACTTCCTCAGGTACTTCGTATCCTCTAACACAATTTCTAAGTTATGACATATTTACTGCTGGACAGAGATTTTCTTGCAGCTATCACTGCCGGTGTTGAGCCTACTTCATATCGCCAGACATCGCGAGATTCAGGCTGGCGCGCAGCTATGCAAACTGAAATACAGGCTCTAGAAGATAATGGGACATGGAGTCTTGTCGATTTGCCTTCTGGAAAGAAAGCATTGGGCAGTAGATGGGTGTACAAAATAAAGTACAAATCCGACGACAGTGTTGAGCGCTTAAAGGCACGACTGGTTGTATTCGGTAATCATCAGGTTGAGGGGATCGACTATTCAGAAACATTTGCCCCGGTAGCTAAGATACCTACAGTTCGGACGTTCTTGGCTGTTGCAGCTGTGAAATGCTGGACTTTGCACCAGATGGATGTGCACAATGCTTTTCTTCATGGAGACCTGACAGAAGAAGTATATATGAAGTTGCCGCCAGGTTTTTCGCATAGTGAACCCAACAAAGTGTGTCGCCTGCGTAAGTCTCTATATGGATTAAAACAGGCACCACGTTGTTGGTTCGCTAAGCTTACTGCTTCTCTGATATCCTATGGATTTATTCAATCACATTTCGATTATTCCCTTTTCTCTTGTTTTAAGGGGAAGGTAGAGTTGCATGTTTTGATCTATGTGGATGATATGATTGTGTCTGGTAATGACACAGGTGCTTTAGATGCTTTCAAAAAGTACCTTAGTTCTTGCTTTCACATGAAGGACCTTGGTGTGTTGAAGTACTTTCTTGGCATAGAGGTGGCTCGGAGTGCGGAAGGAATTTCCTTGTGTCAAAGGAAGTATGCTTTGGACATCATTTCAGAATGTGGTTTGATGGGGTCTCGCCCTGCTGGTTTTCCCATGGAGCCCAATCACAAGCTGGCAGAATCGACTAGTCCAAAGATGGCGGATGCAGAGACTTATCGGAGACTGGTTGGAAGGTTGATTTATCTATCATTTACTCGCCCTGACTTGGCCTATGCTGTGCATATCTTATCTCAATTCTTACAGGAGCCTCGACACGATCATTGGCATGCTGCTTTGAGAGTTGTCAGATATCTCAAAAATGCACCTGGACAGGGTATTCTTTTGAGAGCTGATTGTGATCTCCGTCTTTCTGGTTGGTGTGATTCCGACTGGGCAAGTTGTCCCTTGACTCGCCGTTCTGTTACAGGCTGGTTGGTGTTTCTTGGGAGGTCTCCTATTTCTTGGAAGACCAAGAAGCAATCCACTGTTTTTCGATCTTCCGCTGAAGCTGAATACCGATCTCTTGCTGCGCTTGTTTGTGAGTTGAAATGGTTGAAGGAGTTATTGGTGTGTTTGGGCGTTCGCCAGGAGTCTGCTATGTCGGTGTATTGTGACAGTCAGTCAGCCCTGCACCTGGCTCAGAACCCGGTATTTCATGAGCGCAGTAAGCATATTGAGGTGGATTTGCATTTTGTTCGCGATACTATTCGAGATGGCACCGTAATAGCCTCGCATATTCCTACTTTTTCTCAACTGGCTGACATCTTCACCAAGCCCCTTGGAAAGCAAGTGTTTGATTCTTTCCTTCCCAAGTTGGGCATTTATGACTTGCATGCTCCAACTTGAGGGGGGGTGTTAGATTAGATTTGTAATGTAAATATGGCCCATACCCATAAGCCCAAATGTAGACACTATAAATATTGTAACAAACCCTAGCAATGAGAACAAGGCATTATTATTTCCTACAGATTTGAATCAAACCCCAATTTATACTTTGTACTTTTTTTTACATCAATCGATCTAACAATCCTACATCTTAGTTCTCATTTTGTTATTTATTGCATTATCAACATTAAAATCCTTCACAAAATCTAATAATATTCCTACAAAAAAAGAACTAAAAAATGAAATGAAAACAGTTTGACATTTGATGAGAAATACAAACAGTTTTATAATCTTTATTGGAATCCCTCAGAGCACAAAATCAACTTAATTTCTTAGTTATTCGTGCTCTAAATGTAATCATTATTTAGGTGAGACCCATGAAAGAGTCATAATAGGAAAGGAGGGTGTATTTTTGTCTTCAAGAAAATTTGGAGTCAACATGTGAAGGAATTAAGAGGGGTTGTTAGTTCACTAATGGCTAAGGGGTTGAAAGGAGAAGAATATGTTTGAAGGTGAGTTCTAAACTTTATTGGTTTTTTCCCTTTGTATTACTTCTATATAATCACCCATGATCTTTTATCCAAACCACCCCACATGTTTTGTCCTACTCAAATCGTGGACATATATTTTTCAGGGGGACCGAAAATACACCAACTTAAAATTCAAGGGGAATTATATATTAAAAAAATTCAAAAATTCAATTTGTGGCTAGTGAATTTAAAGGGGCATTATATAGAACTTGTAAAAACAAAAAAAATTACGTATCAATAATAATGTTGCTAATTCGAAGTCCAGAGAGACAAATTTTGGAATTATGTGTCGTGGCGAAGGTGTTTCCGTTTATCTTGTTGTTTTTGTGCCTTTATGTATGTGTGTACTAGCATGCCTTTTCATTAGTGCATGGATGTTTGCGAGGAGTTGTTCATATACTCTAACTGGATTGTCTTGTTGCTGTGTAAAAATATTATAATGCGGCCTGGTATCAAATATATGCTGGCATATCTTATCTCTCTCACTCTCTCTCTCTCTCTCTCTCTCTCTCTCTCTCTCTCTCTCACACACACACACACACACAAAATAAAACAAAATGTTAAAAAAAAAACTTGCATGTTGCAATACCTATTTTTAGAATCTTTGAGAAGTTTGTTGACAGCAACAATATGCCCATCAGCAAGATCAACAACATGAATGTAATCTCGCACCTGAAACAAACAAATGAAGGAATGATGGTAAAAACAAAGACCTAAACAGAAAATTTAGTTCCAATTATAATAAACTGAATATAAGTTCGAACATGTTAAAACTGTATAAAGACAACTCACTTCAGGCTATTTGAGGACATAAGAGAATATTCTATAGTTTTGTTGATAACTTTGAAATAAATAACTGCTGTGAGTTTTGCCTGCTAAGTGAATAACAATTCTATTATGAATGATAGTGGTAGAATTATCAGAGTTGTTATTCTGAAGTCTACATACTTAAGTCTCTCTTTCTACTCCTTTCCCAAATTGGATAAGAACTAAAAGAGAAGCCCACCCCCTTCTACAAATATGTACTCACCCCATAGGATTTGGATATCCTAATGCCAATATCTCATAATGTATGTATCTCATTATGCTCGTAATGCTCCTAAAAGATGGACTCTTTATTTTGAGTACTATGAATAAAATTTAAAATCCTTCTTTTGTTATTACAAATGTTGAATCCTCCAATGTTTGGCATGGCAGACTGGGTCATGTGAATTTAGGATCTCTTAAAAGGTTGATGAACTTAGATCTTATTCCTAAGACTCATATTGATGATAAACACAAATGTGAGATTTGTGTTCAAGCCAAACACACTAGATTATCTTTCAAATTTGTCCATAGGAATTCCGAACTCCTAGAACTTATCCATAGTGACGTTTGTGATTCCAATAGGGTTTTGACCCGAGACGGTAGAAAACACTTTGTCACTTTTATAGATGATCATTCAAAGTATTGTTACACCTACCTTCTTAAAACCAAAGATGAAGTTATAGACAGATTCAAGGTCTATAAATCTGAAACTGAGAACCAGTTAGAGAAAAGAATTAAGATTCTTAGATCAGATTGTGGAGGAGAGTATACTTCAAATGAAATGACTAATTTCTGTGAAGAACATAGAATTATTCATGAGATCATTGCCCTTTATTCACCACAGTCCAATGGAGTTGCTGAAAGGAAGAATCGCACTCTGTTAGACATGGTAAATGCAATGCTTCTCAGCTCAGGTGCTCCTGATAATCTATGGGGAGAGGCCTTATTGTCAGCCTGTTATATCCTTTATAGGATACCCAGTAAATCTAATGATAAGATACCATATGAGTTATGGAAAGGCCGAACTCCTAGGATTAATTACCTCAAAGTTTGGGGATGTCTAGCCAAGGTAGGAATTTCTGAATCCAAAAAGAGGAAGATTGGACCTAAGACTGTAGATATTGTGTTCATAGGATATGCTTTAGATAGCAATGCCAATAGATTTCTAGTGACTCATTCTGAAGTAAATAAAATCTCTAATAATACCATTATAGAAACTAGAGATGCAGTTTACTTTGAGAATATATTTCCTTTTAAGAATAGAATTTCTTCCACTCCCACTAGCTCTTATCTTACCCCTTCTACTAGTTCTCATATTCATCCATCAAGTTCACAAGATGGAGACCTAGAAGAAGTAAAAGAGGCAGGATTGAAAGGAATTTAGGGGAAGGTTTCTTCACTTATTTGATAGAGGGTGAACCCTCAACTTATGAAGAAGCAATATCTTCTCCTGATGCTCCTTTCTAGAAAGAAGCTATTAACAATGAGTATAACTCCATTATGGAGAATAATACTTAGTTTTTAGCAAATCTACCTTTAGGTAGTAAACCTATAGGTTGTAAGTGGATCTTTAAAAAGAAACTTAGAGCCGATGGTACCAAAGAGAAATACAAAGCTAGATTAGTAGCAAAAGGTTTCACCCAGAAAAAAAGATTAGATTATTTTGATACCTACTCTCCTGTAGCTAGAATCACTTCTATTAGAACCCTTCTAGCCTTAGCTTCTATTCATGATATGATAATCCATCAAATGGATGTAAAGACAGCATTTCTAAATGGAGATTTAGAGGAAGAAATATATATGGAGCAACCTGAAAGTTTTATTGCTACAAGTCAAGAAAAAAAGGTTTGTAGATTAGTAAAATCTCTTTATAGCCTAAAACAAGCCCCCAAGCAATGGCACAACAAATTTGACAAAGTCATTTTAGAATTTGGTTTCGTACCAAACGAATATAACAAATGTTTGTATTCTAAAAATACAAATGAAACTTGTGTAATCTTGTGCTTGTATGTTGATGATATCCTTATTCTAGGATCTTTATTGGAACTGATAAATAACACTAAGAAATATTTATCTAACCAGTTTGATATGAAAGACCTTAGGCGAAACCAACTCGATCCTAGGAATGCAAGTATCCAGATGCAAAGAGGACTATACTCTATTATGTAACGACCGTGGTTCGTATTACATATTTTGGTATACGTATACGTATTTTTACATGTTTCATGGCATGGTTTATTCTGGTATTTCTTTGCTTGGTTCGGCTTGGTTGGCTTGGTTTGGTTTGGATTGGTTTTCTTGTGAACCAACCCCACCTACCCCCTCTCTTCCTTTATTAACCATCAACTCCTTCTCTCTCCTCATTTACTTTTCTCCATTACTTCTTCTTCCTCACCATTACTCTCTTAACCTACCAGAGAGAGAGAGCTTAGGCAAGTGCAGCTTGCTTCATGGAGGGACTCTAGTTTTATTGTTCCATTTTCTTCTCCAAGAGATTCTAAGACACTTTAATACTTAGCATTTCTAATTTTTATGGTTTAATTTGTGTAGATCTAAGTTTATTGTATTTTCGAATTTCTTGGGTCTTGATCTATCTAATCTTGTTATTATCTAGTTTTGAAGGGTTCCATGTTGTAGAGAATTTGATTCTGTCCCATTTTGACCTATGGAAGTCTGGATTCCGATCTTGGATGAAGGAATTATGGAACTTTGAAGCCATGGACGCCATGGTTCTTCTTCTCGGACAAGCAGAGAAGAAGAACAGCTTTTCAGCCGCATGGCAGCCCTAGCCGCATGACTTTCATGTGGCAAGTCTCCATTGTCGCATAGGCTTTGGCTTTTCAGCCGCATGGCTCTGCCCGACTTAGCCGCATAAGATGTCCTTGGTCTTTAGCCGCATAAGGCCAGAGTCCCCTTGCTCAGCCGCATAGGACTCCACTTGAACATAGCCGCATGGACTGGTTCTTTCAGTCGCATATACTTGTTGACCCGCAGCCGCATAGGCCTTGGCATGACCCAGCCGCATGAGTTGTTTCCCCCGCTGCCGCATAAGATTCGTTCTTCCAGCCGCATAAGCTAGCGCTCCCTCCAGCCGCATGGCACTGCTCCTTTTCTAGCCGCATGTGCTCATCCCCTATTGCCGCAGGAACCGTCTCCTTCCCGGCACATGAGCCCGCAAATCCACTACCGCATATGCTCGATTGTCCTGGGCCGCATGCACCCGTTCCCTTGCAGCCGCATGCGCCCCCTTCCTTCCCGAGCCGCATGGCACTGCCTCCCCGCTGCCGCATGAGCATGTTTTCCTTAGTCGCCTGGCTCCTTCCATAGTCTGGTCCTCTTTTATTATATTATTATTATTATTATTATTATTATTATTATTATTATATTGAAATATTGCATTTATGCTTATGCCATGTAAATTCTGATATGTTCCATGAACACGCTAGTGGCCCGCCGTGGCGCACTCTTGACAAGCAAACCTGACATGATATACCTCGTTATGCTGTTATGACAGCTAACCTGACATGACAAGTATGAATGACCGGGACACCGTGGACATTTGTGTTTGTATAAATAAACCAGTATTGTCTTGCATCATGTCTAGGATAGGGACCCCTGAATACCACGGTCAGGGGTACCTACTGAAATTGACTAAGGCTAATAACTAGAAGATCCAGTAGTCATGAAGAGATTTTCCAGCTACAGGCAATTCCGTTATCTGGGCGCACTAGCGGACTTGTAGCCTACCGACGAGTAGGGCACATTTCCAGCACACAGTCACGTGTTGCACCCTTCATAAATGGACATTCGACCTGGATAACCTGGATGGTCTGCAGGGCTTATGGCTGTTGGAATAATCTCATTTCATCTTGTTAGTAACTAGGCCTGTGATAACCCTAGTTACTTAAAGTATCAAGTCGTACTCATTGCTTGGCCGTGATTGATTGGATGGAATCTAGCATAGATTAGTCTTGTCATGATCCTGTACAAGATTGTAACATGACAGGATTACTTGTGCTTGCCTTCACAATAACGATCAGGGGACCAGTTCTGTTCAGGCGAAGGGTTACAACCCCGGTCCTTATTTGGTTTAAGGATTGTAACCTGGCTCCCGGAACAGTTCTGTGTCCTCTCTTCGTTTATTGTCTTATTGCACCCCATGTCATGCTCGTCATGTTTTACCTTACTTCAATAGCATGAGTATTTATGCTTGCTTAAACAATAATGATCAGGGGTCAAGTTCTGTTCAAGCGAAGGGTTACAACCCCGGTCCTTGTTTGGTTTAAGGGTTGTAACCTGGCTCCCGGAGCAGTTCTGTATCCTCTCTTCGTTTATTGTCTTATTACTTTACCAACAAGTATTTGAGACGAATTTCCATTCAAGTGAAGGGTTGCAACCCCGGTCCTTGTTTGGTTTAAGGGTTGCAATCTGGCTACTTGAATGGTTTTCTCGTACTCAATTTATTATGGTTATCTATGTTATTATCAGTATCTTTATAATTATCTTTAATATTCATTTATGATATGCTGGTTTAGTTCCTAAGTGAAGCCTCCTTTGTGGCACTTGCTTTTTCTGGGGTCTGACCCAGCTGGTTTTGTGTGGCCAGATATCGGAGCAGCTCCAGAGGATCTACCTACCTTCCAGCCAGATGGTGACCACCAGGCATAACCCTGACAATGAGTGGGTTTCTTTTGTTCTCTCACTCTATTGTAAAAATATTCTTTTGAGACGTTTAGCCGGCGAGCACGTGTTAGCTCGTATTACACTTTTATTTACTGTCTACCTAACTGCTGTAACATGATTGACAAATCCTAGGGTTGATCGTGTATGACTGAAACTCCTGCTAGTCTTGACATTTTGTACGACTAGCTTCATGATCATCCAGATATATAATGCATGGGACGCCTTACTATTGTATATTTGGTGTTATGACATCTTGTGAATTGTTATTGCTTGTTTGAGATTGAGACAATAGGCTTGTTCATGATCATAGGAGACTGATGGCTTGTAGTCAAACCCTCATGTATCTAGACAGCCGTGACCGTATAGCGAGGTGGGTTGCACTTCAATATACGTAGCTGGTTATGTACGCCCCCGCTCTCCAGTATTCTGGTTCTGGGGCGTTACGTGGTTTAAGTGGTGGCCCATGCAGGTCTTGTAGATCAAGATATGTGAGGGTTTACCGAATAAATGTCTCAATCAGTACTCGCCCTTGATCTCTACTCGTATCTTCTAAATCCCTGGATTCTTGACCTGATTACATGCTTGTATCTTTGATCTGTCCTGGTCCTTTCTTATTGTTCCCTATGTCGTCTTCTTCAGTGGCATTGTTCCTGGTCCTACCGATCGGCAAGACGGAGCACCTCCCGTGGACCCGCAACAACCTGGAGATCAAGCCCAGCATTTAGGAGTAGCCTCTAGAGTCATGCCTACTGGGGATCCAGATCCACCAGTTCAACCCGTCCAGCCTGCAGAGCCTGATGATGGCACCTTGGTGGGTCTCATCAGGACATTGTTAGCTTCCCAAGATCGTCGAGGAGATGCCTTGCACCAAGCAGTGGCAGATGCTCTCACCAGAGGAGGTCATCAAGGTAGCAGCATGGCCAACAGTTTCAAGCGCTTGAACCCTCCCTTCTTCGATGGTAGCGAGGATGCTATCGCCGCAGATGCATGACTTCAGGACACAGAGGTGATTCTAGAAGCAGCCAGGACTCCAGAAGACGAGAAGGTGGCCGTGGTGCGCCTGCAGTTATTGGATCTTGCCCGCAGCTGGTGGGCGGCACAGGCCGTTGGATTAGTGGCACCTATTGCCTGGGCAGTATTCCGTGAGAGATTCCAGACCAAGTATTTTGATGCTGTAGCTCGGTACGATCTACAGACGAGGTTCACCAATCTGAAGCAGACGGTCGACGGATATGCGGCCGAGTTTTCGAGACTTAGTCGGTTTGCTCCCACCTTGGTAGCGACCGAGTTCGATAGAGCCTAGCGGTTCCAGCAGGGGCTCCATCTAGAGATTTTATTGGCCGTGGAGCAGTTTGAACATCATACTTTTGATGCGGTATTGAGGGCAGCCATGAAGCATGAGTATACCTCCCAGAGGATCGTGGATAGGGCCGGAGGTCGGAAGCGATCCCACAGCCAGATGAATCAGTCTTCAGCACCAGCCCCGGCAGTTAGGGCTTTGACCATTGGAGCCCCGATGCGGGCAGCCTCAGTAACGTCGGTTCAGCATTCAACCCCGACGCACCCTCAGTAGCAGAAGCAGAAGCACTCTTCCGCAGTGGGATGTTCACACTGCGGGAAGCCAGGGCATGTGGTATCAGAGTGTCGCAGAGCACAGGGGTTGTGCTTGGTTTGTGGTACCCCGGACCACAGGGTTGGGAACTGCCCGAACAGGGGGAGTTCGTCTTCATCAACCTTCTCTAGTCCTTCAGTTAGAGGACCAGTACCAGTCCAGCAGCAGCAGCAGTACCCGTTCCCGAGGCCATTGCCGACGCAGGCCAAGGCATTCCAGCAGCAGAGACCGCAGCAGTATGCCCAAGCCCAAGCCCTGATCCAGAGCAGACAGAGAGGTTTTCAGCAGAGGGGACCCGCACCCAGAGGACATGGTCAAGTGCTAGCTTTGACCATGGGAGAAGAAGGATTGGCACCAGGAGAGGTAGTGGCAGGTACTATTCTCGTCAACTCCTTTCCAGCATCAGTATTATTTGATTCTGATGCATCGCATTCATTTATGTCTGCACGATTCGCGACACGGATAGGACTGGAGCCCGAGTCATTATCAGTAAGGCTCAATATACTTACTGGTAACGGACTTGTGGGAGTAGATAGAGTGTTTTTCTCGTGTCGGATCGTAGTTAGTGGTAGAGAGTTTCCCGCTAGATTGATAAAATTTCCGATGGCCGATTATGATGTGGTCTTAGGGATGGATTGGTTGAGGGACCAGTATGCTAGGATAGACTGTCATATTGGCAGGGTTGTTTTTAGCATTCCAGGCGAGCCGGAGTTTTCCTTTTCCTGAGGCGAAGTTGAACCTTTTCCTCCAGTATTGCGGATGGCAGTAGCAACAGTGCAGTTATCCTGGATAGTTGAAGAGTTTCCAGATATTTTCCCAGAAGAGCTTCCAGGTATGCCGCCGGAGTGAGAGATCGAGTTCACTATCGACTTGATCCCAGGGAAAGCCCCAGTGTCAGAGAGAGTCTACAGGATGGCGCCATCAGAGTTAGAGATATTGTACAAGATGATTGAAGAACTTAGAACCAAGGGATTCATTCGTGCTAGTGGACGCCTTGGAGAGCCCCGATGCTTCTTGTGAAAAAGAAGGATGGTACGTCCAGGTTATGTGTAGATTATCGTACCTTGAACTCAGTGACAATTAAGAATAGATACCCTCCCCCGAGGATAGATGACTTGTTTGATCAACTCAAAGGGACAGCAGTGTTCTCGAAGATTGATTTGCGGTCAGGATATCATCAGATCCGAGTCAGAGAGCAGGACATCCCGAAGACAGCTTTCAGATCAAGGTACGGGCATTGGGAGTTCCTTGTTATGCCATTTGGAGCAACCAATGCGCCGGCTGTATTCATGGACCTCATGAATCGCATCTTCATGCTTTATTTGGATCAGTTCGTGATTGTGTTCATAGACGACATCCTGGTCTACAGCAAGAATGAAGCAAAGCATGAGCAGCATCTCAGAGTTGTTCTTCAGATTCTTAGGGAGCACCAGTTATATGTCAAGTTTAGTAAATGCGAGTTCTGGCTCGATCGCATTTCGTACTTGGGTCATATCATCACCAGAGGAGGAGTAAAAGTGGATCCTCAGAAGATCGTAGCTATCGAGACGTGGCCAATACCCAGCACAGTTGCAGAAGTTCGCAGTTTTCTTGGCTTGGCCGGCTACTACCGGCGATTTGTTTCAGACTTTGCTCGGATTTCAGCGCCATTGACCCAGTTGACCCGCAAGGATGTGCAGTTTGCTTGGACAGCAGAGTGTCAGGATTCTTTTGAGAAGTTAAAGCGAGGTTTGATGACGGCACCCATTCTCACGCTTCCAGATGGAACCGGAGGATTCTCAGTGTATTGTGATGTTTCGGACAGAGGCTTAGGATGTGTTCTGATGCAGCATGGGAAGGTAATAGCTTATGCGTCACGTCAACTTCGTGATCATGAGAGGAATTACCCAACCCATGACTTGGAGTTGGCAGCGGTAGTGTTTGCACTTAAGTTGTGGAGGCATTACTTGTATGGAGATAGGGCGGAGATTTTCACCAACCACAAGAGCCTGAAGTATGTTTTCACTCAGAAGGATCTTAACATGCGTCAGAGAAGGTGGCTAGAGCTTCTTGTGGATTATGATGTCAACCTGCAGTATCATCCTGGGAAGGCCAACGTCGTAGCAGATGCATTTAGCAGGAGAGCCGGAGTTTATTTCCTTACAGCGCAACCTGAGTTATTGTCAGATCTTCAGAAGATGGGCATCGAAGTTGTCCTTCCTACCAGTGTGGCACTGATGGCCAGAATGCAAGTTCATTCCACTATAGTCGAGAGGATCCGGGTGGCGCAGTCAGCAGATTCTAAGCTTCAGCGGCTTAGAGAAGAATGTGAGGCAGGACGAAGACCAGAGTTATGCATTCATGAAGACGGTACACTTCGACATGGGAAGCGTCTTTGTGTACCCAGTGGAGATATCAGACAGGAGATCATGGCAGAGGCTCACAGTTCTCAGTATTCGGTTCATACCGACGGTAGGAAGAGGTACCGTGATATCCGGCAGCACTTTTGGTGGAATGACATGAAGAGGGAGATAGCCCGGTTTGTCTCTCGGTGTTTGGTTTGCCAACAAGTTAAAGCTGAATATCAGAGGCCAGCTGGACTTCTTCAGCCCTTGCCAATTCCAGAATGGAAGTGGGAGCATAAAACTATGGATTTTGTGACTGGATTACCTAGGTCCCCAGCTGGTAGAGATGCTATTTGGGTTATTATAGACAGGCTCACGAAGGTGGCTCGCTTTCTCCCGTTCAGCGTTGGTCAGTCGACGGCTCAGCTAGCAGAGATGTACCTCAGGTAGATCGTCAGACTTCATAGAGTACCGGTCAGTAACACCTCGGACAGAGATTCAAGGTTTACGTCACACTTTTGGCGCAGTTTGCAAGAGAGTTTGGGGACTCACCTCCAATTCAGCTCAGCTTATCATCCGCAGACAGATGGTCAGTCAGAGCGTACCATACGAACCTTGGAAGATATGTTGAGATCTTGTACGCTCGACTTCGGTGGTTCATGGGAAGATCACCTGCACCTGGTGGAGTTCTCGTACAACAACAGTTTCCAGGCCAGTATCCAAATGGCACCGTTCGAGGCACTATATGGCAGGAAGTGCAGATCCCCGCTAGCATGGGACGATGTTGAAGAGAGGCAGATGCTCGGTCCGGAAATGATTGCTCAGACCGTTGAGGTGGTCAGGAGAGTCAGAGATGATCTTCGAATTGCCCAAGATCGCCAGCGTCATTGGACCGATTCTCATCGGCGCCCTCTTGAATTCTCGGTCGACGACCATGTATTCCTGAGGATTTTGCCTAACCGTGGCGTCATTCGTTTCGACGTACGGAAAAAGCTTAGTCCTAGGTATATAGGGCCGTTTGATATTCTGGAGCGAGTAGGAGATGTATCATATCGTCTCGCTCATCCGCCGTCACTACGTGAGGTGCATGACGTGTTCCATGTATCCCAATTGCGACGGTATATCCCGGACCCAAGCCATATCCTGGATCATTCGAAATTAGTTGTTGGTACCAACCTTTCGTATGAGGAAAGGCCTGTGTCTATATTGGACCGGAGAGAGAAGATACTCAAGAACAAGACTATTAGTTTAGTCCGTGTTGCTTGGGATCATCACTCTTTGGGTGAGTCAACATGGGAGCGTGAGGATGATATCCGATCGCGATATCCCTACATGTTTGACTCGTAAGGTATAATGTCTTTCTTATGCCTTATGCTCTCAGTTCCTTGCTTGGACGAATGACTCCTTGATTGATTGTCTTGTTATAGCTTGCCTGTGATTAGTATAGCTTGTCCTTGCCTCTCTAGCATCTTAATTAAATTCCGAGGACGGAATTCTTTTAAGGTGGATAGAGTTATAACGACCGTGGTTCGTATTACATATTTTGGTATACGTGTACGTATTTTTACATGTTTTATGGCATGGTTTATTCTGGTATTTCCTTGCTTGGTTCGGCTTGGTTGGCTTGGTTTGGTTTGGATTGGTTTTCTTATGAACCAACCCCACATACCCCCTCTCTTCCTTTATTAACCATCAACTCCTTCTCTCTCCTCATTTACTTTTCTCCATTACTTCTTCCTCACCATTACTCTCTTCACCTACCAGAGAGAGAGAGCTTAGGCAAGTGCAGCTTGCTTCATGGAGGGACTCTAGTTTTATTGTTCCATTTTCTTCTCCAAGAGATTCTAAGACACTTTAATACTTAGCATTTCTAATTTCCATGGTTTAATTTGTGTAGATCTAAGTTTATTGTATTTTCGGATTTCTTGGGTCTTGATCTATCTAACCTTGTTATTATCTAGTTTTAGAGGGTTCCATGTTGTAGAGAATTTGATTCTGCCCCATTTTGACCTATGGAAGTCTGGGTTCCGATCTTGGATGAAGGAATTATGGAACATTGAAGCCATGGACTTCATGGTTCTTCTTCTCGGACAAGCAGAGAAGAAGAACAGCTTTTCAGTCGCATGGCAGCCTTAGCCGCATGACTTTCATGCGGCAAGTCTCCATTGCCGCATAGGCTTTGGCTTTTCAGCAGCATGGCTCTGCCCGACTTAGCCGCATAAGATGTCCTTGGTCTTTAGCCGCATAAGGCCAGGGTCCCCTTGCTCAGCCGCATAGGACTCCACTTGAACATAGCCGCATGGACTAGTTCTTTCAGCCGCATATACTTGTTGACCCGCATCTGCATAGGCCTTGGCATGACCCAGCCGCATGAGTTGTTTCCCCCGCTGCCGCATAAGATTCGTTCTTCCAGCCGCATAAGCTAGCGCTCCCTCCAGCCGCATGGCACTGCTCCTTTTCTAGCCGCATGTGCTCATCCCCTATTGCCGCAGGAACCGTCCCCTTCCCGGCGCATGAGCCCGCAAATCCATTGCCGCATATGCTCGATTGTCCTGGGCAGCATGCACCCGTTCCCTTGCAGCCGCATGCGCCCCCTTCCTTCTCGAGCCGCATGGCACTGCCTCCCCGCTACCGCATGAGCATGTTTTCCTTAGTCGCCTGGCTCCTTCCATAGTCTGGTCCTCTTTTATTATTATATTATTATTATTATACTGAAATATTGCATTTATGCTTATGCCATGTAAATTCTGATATGTTCCATGAACACGCTAGTGGCCCGCCGTGGCGCACTCTTGACAAGCAAACCTGACATGATATACCTCGTTATGCTGTTATGACAGCTAACCTGACATGACAAGTATGAATGACCGGAACACCGTGGACGTTTGTGTTTGTACAAATAAACCAGTATTGTTTTGCATCATGTCTAGGATAGGGACCCCTGAATACCACGGTCAGGGGTACCTACTGAAATTGACTAAGGCTAATAACTAGAAGATCCAGTAGTCATGAAGAGATTTTCCAGCTACAGGCAATTCCGTTATCTGGGCGCACTAGCGGACTTGTAGCCTACCGACGAGTAGGGCACATTTCCAGCACACAGTCACGTGTTGCACCCTTCATAAATGGACATTCGACCTGGATAACCTGGATGGTCTGCAGGGCTTATGGCTGTTGGAATAATCTCATTTCATCTTGTTAGTAACTAGGCCTGTGATAACCCTAGTTACTTAAAGTATCGTACTCATTGCTTGGCCGTGATTGATTGGATGAAATCTAGCATAGATTAGTCTTGTCATGATCCTGTACAAGATTGTAACATGACAGGATTACTTGTGCTTGCCTTAACAATAACGATCAGGGGACCAGTTCTGTTCAGGCGAAGGGTTACAACCCCGGTCCTTATTTGGTTTAAGGATGTAACCTGGCTCCCGGAACAGTTTTGTGTCCTCTCTTCATTTATTGTTTTATTGCACCCCATGTCATGCTCGTCATGTTTTACCTTACTTCAATAGCATGAGTATTTATGCTTGCTTAAACAATAATGATCAGGGGTCAAGTTCTGTTCAAGCGAAGGGTTACAACCCCGGTCCTTGTTTAGTTTAAGGGTTGTAACCTGGCTCCCGGAGCAGTTCTGTGTCCTCTCTTCGTTTATTGTCTTATTACTTTACCAACAAGTATTTGAGACGGATTTCCATTCAAGTGAAGGGTTGCAACCCCGGTCCTTATTTGGTTTAAGGGTTGCAATCTGGCTACTTGAATGGTTTCCTCGTACTCAATTTATTATGGTTATCTATGTTATTATCAGTATCTTTATAATTATCTTTAATATTCATTTATGATATGCTGGTTTAGTTCCTAAGTGAAGCCTCCTTTGTGGCACTTGCTTTTTCTGGGGTCTGACCCAGCTGGTTTTGTGTGGCCAGATATCGGAGCAGCTCCAGAGGATCTACCTACCTTCCAGCCAGATGGTGACCACCAGGCGTAACCCTGGAAATGAGTGGGTTTCTTTTGTTCTCTCACTCTATTGTAAAAATATTCTTTTGAGGCGTTTAGCCGGCGAGCACGTGTTAGCTCGTATTGCACCTTTATTTACTGTCTGCCTACGGTCTGTAACATGATTGACAAATCCTAGGGTTGATCATGTATGACTGAAACTCCTGCTAGTCTTGACATTTTGTACGACTAGCTTCATGATCATCCAGATATGTAATGCATGGGACGCCTTACTATTGTATATTTGGTGTTCTGACATCTTGTGAATTGTTATTGCTTGTTTGAGATTGAGACAATAGGCTTGTTCATGACCATAGGAGACTGATGGCTTGTAGTCAAACCCTCATGTATCTAGACAGCCGTGACCGTATAGCGAGGTGGGTTGCACTTCAATATACGTAGCTGGCTATGTACGCCTCCGCTCTCCAGTATTCTGGTTCTGGGGCGTTACATGGTTTCTTAGCACATTCAATTGAGAAAATGCTAAAAAAGTTATTTTGACAAAAAATCTGCCCTCACTCCTTATGACAGTAATGTTGGTCTCAAGAAGAATAAAGGATCACCTATAGAACAACATAGATATTCACAGATGATAGGATCCCTTATGTACATAACAAATAGGACCAGACCCGATATTGCATTTGCTATTGGGAGACTTAGTAAATATACCAGTAACCCAAACCAGTCACATTGGACTGCATTGGATAGAGTATTTAGATACCTTAGAGGTACTCTAGATTATAAACTTCATTATACTAGACACCCCGATATCATAAAAGGTTATTCATATGCAAACTGGGTAACTGATTCACATGATGTGAAATCCACTATTGGATATGTCTTTATTCTAGGAGGAGCTGCAATCTCCTGGAATTCATGTAAACAAACTATCATAGCTAGGAGTAGTAGTACAATGGACTCTGAAATGATAGCTCTGGACACTACTTGTACAGAAGCCGAATGGCTTAGAAATCTAATTATGCATATACATGTTTCTCATATTCTTGTTCTTGCAATTTCTATCAATTGTGATAACAAATCTGTTATTGAACTACTAAAGCATAATTCTGTGAATGCTATGATGAACAGGCACCTGCAGCTGCGTTTCAAATCGATAAAGAGCCTATTAGAGGCAAATATGTGGTTTTTAACTATATAAATCAGAAAAGCACCTTGCAGACTGTAATGCCTCGTTCCGCACGGTGCATTACGATGAGTCGTTGACTCGAAGAGTTGCTTTGACCTAATGAAGTATCGATGCGAATCGATACAAAGCATAGGTCCGGTTTGAACAAAGTATCGACTTCGATTGATCTGGTGTGCAGGCTACGCTTTTACGCTGAATCATGAGGGGTCGACATTTTGACTTATTCACTAAAGTTTCCGAAAAACCAAATCGTCGCCTTGCAACGGATTATGGCATAGGCACAGTACGCCGAATCAATCGAGTAGTTCAACGGAATGGCTAAGTCAGAAGAGTTAACCGTGCAACCAAGTTATGGAATCGAGCAGCATCAGCTCGGCGAGGCGACAAGGCATATCGGTTTAAGGTGGACGGGTTCTTGACTCTCTCTCTTCCTACTCCTTTACGTCTAATAAAAAAAATCCTTGTATGCGTAAGTTACTATCAAGTTAGTGAGCATGGCTCGAACGATTAAAAGTCTTAGTATGTGTCGAACATTAAGATAGAACATTGAACAATTGAAGCGACGTGCATCAAGTGTACGGGTCACGGTAGGGCGGTGATGGTAGAACATTGAAAGGCAATATCGAGATGTGCATAACGTGCACGACTCCGAGAACATTGAACACTAGGCCTAGAATACTGATTATGGCGTTAAGCGTTCCCTCGTGCATAGAAGTTACGAAATGACTAAGCGAAATATGACAAGTTGTGGTGCAATGCCGCATAACCTGTCGTAACATTGAAAGATATACTTCGTGCATCGAAGTATGCAGTTGTGGCACAATTGCTACGGAACTGTCGATATACAAATAACTTACGAATGGAATGCGTCGAGTTATGAACGAAAAGTGTTAAGCCGTTGGGCGTCGTACATCAATACGGATGTGTTGGGACATAATGCCGATGGAACTTGCGATAGGGATGGCAGATTATGTTTATGGAACGTGAGATTGGTTGGAATGATATGACTTGTTTGCTATGGCGCGTATTGCATGGTCAATGGACTCGGATGGCCCGTGCACGGGTGCGGCTTCCCTCGAACGTTTACGACCGGGGCACCGGGACCGTTCGGCCTAGGAGGGAATTATGTATGGTATTTATGGTGCACATCATTAGGACGGGTTACGACCGGCCAGTGTTGTGATAAGCTATGATATCAGTAAGTTTGAGATCCTTCAGATACTTGGCTAGCAACCCATACTGGAGCGCTCATAGGCTTACACATAAGAATGCCAAGTCCATTACGGTACGAAATACCGTGACCTTCATATAGATAGGGCCGGTGGGCTGAGATTAGAGTTGGGTGCAGGCGCAGGGCCTGCCACCCTTATGCATATGTCTAAGTTTGGTTGGTTGGTTGCGTGAGTTGTATAGTTAGTTATTGTCACGCCCCGCTCCCAGAATACAGTGAGCCAGGTATGTAACAACATCTCCAGGCTACGTACTATACGAATACATCTGTATCCGTATTTGCGATTGTCGCCTGTAATATTCATGGATAGAAATACAGATAATACTAAAACACACTTTTATTTCCACAAACTATAACTTGTATACATAAACTGTTTTCTAAAAGTACAACTTGTACAAGTCATTACAACAAAACCATTAATTTACATATATTGTCAGCTACAAAATGCTATCTGTTGCATCCTTGACAGCCACTCCAATTCAGTCCTCGGCCTCGTCCACATCATATAGAGGTAGCATCTCGCCTGAAACTTCATCTTCTCCTAGTGAACAAATACTAGGTCGCTTAGAAACGACAAGCAAGTCCTCGGTCAAAAACGGTTTAAAGAAATGAAAATGTGATAGAGATTTGGAAATAGGTAACATATAACTTAATTTAAGAAGTTAGATCTACCTTTATGAATATAAATTGAATTTCTCAATATTACTGTCCTTTTCTCATTGCATAGACACCTAATATGCATATAAAAACATATATTTCCTAAATGAAATGCAAATTTGATAACAACCTTTATGAATATTCTCCTAACCAGCTTTTCCGACAACAATTCCGTATACCTGGGATCAGGCTGTGACTTGGTGGCACGGTGCTTAGAATCCGGCACTGCCTCTCCTGGGCTTAAATGTACTAAGTCTATCTTGGACTTAGAAAATCACCAATTTGATGTTGTTGTCGAAATTGGTGCAAATATCGGGTGGCACGGAATTAAATCCGGTCCTGCCTCTCATGGGCTAAATGGATGGCACGGTTATTACAGAACCGGCCCTGCCTCTTCTGGGCTAAGTGAGCTAAGCCTCACATACTCAATTCATATGGCCTAGGGGTGAGCAATATTCGGCTTTTAACCAAAAACCGACCCGACCCGACCCGAAAAAGCGGTTCGGGTCGGTTTTAAAAGAAACGGGTCGGAGTTCGGTTCTAAACATGTAAAAAATCGGTTTATCGGTTCGGGTTGTGGGTTTGGCATTCGGTTCCCGACCCGAACCGAAAACCGAATATACAATTACATTTTTATCCTTCCTTACCTATATATACAAAAAAAACTAAAACCTAAACCTAAAAACTCTCTCTCCTCCACCAATGTTTTGCAGGCCGCCGCTCTCGTTCTCCGCTCTCCTTCAGAACCCTCCCTCTCCTCTCCAGAGCACTCCGCTCTCTTTCTCCTAGGTTCTCTGATCAAACTTCTCGATCATGCCTTTCCTCTCTCATCCGGAGAACTCTCTATATGGATCTCTCTCCAGAGAACTTTTCCTTACTAATCTCTCTCTAGATCTAAACCTAGATATAAAAAGAAGGGTTTTGATCATAACATAGGTTTATTCCCAGATCTGTGCTTGAAGAAGAGGTATAATTTTTTTCACTTATTTTTTTTTTCAAAGTTAGGTTTCTATTTTCTAACATAGGGTTATTCTCCGACGGAGGTTAGAGAGGTCGATGATTTTCCCTGATCTGTGCTTGAAGAAGAGGTATATTTCTTTTTCACTTTTTTTTCAAAGTTATGTTTCTATTTTCTAACATTGTTAAATTTTGTATTTGTGAACCGGTGAATTTTTTTGTATTTGACAGATCCGTAAGTTATTTTTATTTATTTTATTGATATATTTAACATGTTCTGTATGCAAAATTTCAATTATTGGTTCAAATTTTATTGTTATATTTCATATTAATTAACATGTTCTAAATTAGATATATAAATATTTGACATGTTTAAATTTTATTGGAAATATTTAATTTTATTGCAAATATTTAACATGTTATGTTATCCATGACCTTTATTTTAGGTTAGTTTATGATAATTATAGTATCCATGTTCTGTTATCCATCATCCATGTTCTTTAATTTATGTTAGAATAGTTATAGTATCCAATATCCATGTTTTTTTTAAAATTTTAGGGTAGTTTATGATAATTATATTTAACATGTTCTGTCATCCATGATATTTATTTCTCGATTTATTGGCTTAATTCAATTTGGACAGAGTTTGAACAAATGTATGTTGTGTGCTTTCTTTAAGTGTTGGAGGCGCTAGGTTTAGCCAGTGTAGTTGGTTATATGAACTCTAATTTGTCACAGGGAAATTAATTTATCGATGCTTAATGCCTATATGCAGTCTGAACACATGTATGTGGTTCTGAAACATGTTCATATTATGGTTCTGGTACTGGATATTATCCAGTTTCTGTTCAGGGGATACAACATATTTTTTAATTTGTGGTTTGTGCGCGTTGAAAAATGGTAGTGAAAAAGGAGTAGTAGCAACTAACAGTCTAACAGTCATGTAGTACATGTGCAAGAACTTATGATGTGTTCTTTTTTGCTGGTTTTCATTTTATTTTTTGTTTATTTTCAGTTTTACATTCATATCACTTATGTAGAAAATTTGAACTGTCTGAACTGTTTAAACATGTAGGAATCTATATGCCTAATTGTTACTTCATTATATTTACTGTTGTTGTACTGTTATTTCTAGTTGTTCTGGATATTATTTCAAGAACATGTTATGATGTTACTTGTTCTGCTCTTATGGATACATCATGTTCAGGTCTTCTGGATACATGCTTGTCTGGATACATTATGTTCGGGATATATTCTAGATATATACATGCTTATTTTGCTTCTATATTGTTTGTTCTGATACTACTCACTCTGATTTCTATGGATATATACTACTGTTTTTTCTGATATTGTTTGTCTTATATATCTGCTAGATCTATTGGCGTGGCACTCGATGCAGCCAATGGCTTTACAAGAATGGACGATGATGATTTGGCTAACTACACCCAATGGCGAGGCACTCGTTGCAGCCATTGGCTTGTCAAACTGCATCTTCAATGGTGCATAAATAGTCATTCTGAGTCCTTTTTTTTATTTTTTAAAATATTGCAGGCTTCGCATTAGTTTGGAATCTGGATATTGGATCAGGATGTGCAGAAGCCACCAGAAGATTGGAATTTGTATATTTTGTTCATTTGTTGCAACCAAGTCATCCTGATTGTAATTTGTATATTTGTAATTTGGTTATTTGTTCTGTTGAATTTTGGATCTGGTCCAGATGCTTTTTGTATGCGCTGGAGTTTGTAAGACAATGGATTGGATTTTGTAAATCAATAAATTGTATATTTGTAATTCTGCCAGTTTTTGTATACATTGGAGTTTTTTTATATCGGAATTTGTATATATGTACAATTTGAATTTTAACACATTCTGTCAATTTATATTTGGATTTTTTAATATATTTGGATTTTGTAACTGCAGCCCGGTCCAGCCCGGTCCATATTGGCCTGGTAAATTAAATTCAACCAATCCGGTCCAGCCCGGTCCATGTTGAAAATCCGGCCCGGTCCAGCGGCCCAATTAACCGAATAAACCGAAAACCGAACCGATTTTTTTCGGTTCGGTTTTGTCCCGGTTTTGTTATATCCGGTTCGGTTTTCGGTTCTAGAGTTACGGTTTGCAGGTTTTTTCGGTTTTCCTAAACATGGTTCGGTTCGGTCCGAACCGAACCGATGCTCAGCCCTAGTATGGCCCTACGAATGAGCTCATGTACTGATCAACTTTGGTTTTATTATGCTGCGGAGCTGTATAGGTGATATTCGGGCTGTTCTCTCCCCGCCCAATGCTTTCTATCTAATTATTACAATCACTGTATTTTATTACCATTATCTCATTAATAGGAAATTTATCTTATCTAAGATGCTAAGTTGTATCTTGCATATGTCCGTTTTGAACGGTACTTAGAAAATTATTCCAAATTGGCGTTTAAACACAAAACTACCAAGTGGGATAATATACTCATATATTTTTACAGAACGATAATATTGAGAGTTTAATCTAAATTGTGCCTACGTGACACGTGTCCTGTGTCATACATATTCTAAATTTATTCTAAATTAGGGAATCACCCAATTTCTCGAAAGGTCAAAATTTGGCTCTCTTGAAATTTCCAAAATATTTGGCAGCCTCCTTTGTATTTGTTGACTCCGAAAAATTTGCAAGAGACAAAATAACATAAAAATATAAATTCGGGTTCGCCGACCCCTTCGGTGGAGCAACTCTCAACACCTGACCACGCAATTAATATTTTGGGTTCGCCGACCCCTTCGGTGGAGCAACCCTCAACACCAGAAACTCACACAACATTATATAGAGTGCAGTTTGAAGTTTTCTTACCTTGGCAAGCAATTTAAGCGAGTAAGCAAGTTTCTTTGGTTATTGTAGCTTGCTAAATATATCCAAATTCAAAATAGAATTATTAGTAGCACAAATAATATCAAAATTCTCGCTTCCAAGTGTCATAACGTGCAAAATAATTTTGTAACCTTTGTAACATTGGCTTGGTATTAATTATATACCAATTTAAATCTAAACTACAACTTAATCCCTACTTGCCACGTATACTCACATTTTAGCTTCTTGGGTATGCAAAAGAAGTTCAAAAATTGAAATTTGATAGATGTAGGGTTATTTTGATATGTAGGAACTTGTAAATACTCAATTTAACCAATTATTCATGTCAATATATGTCAATTTGGTCTATTTTACAAAGTGGACAGAATTGATATTATACCAATTTAAATCTAAATTTTAACTAAATTCCTACTTACTACATATACTCATATTTCAACTTCTTGGGTATAAAAAAGGAGTTTAAAATTGAAGATTTACAAGTATATTTTTACCTTATAATATAAGAACTTAAAATTCCCATTTTGACTATATAATGAAGTCCAAATCTATTAATTAAGGATATTTTTCAATATGGACAGAATTGATATAACATGTTAAAATTGAGCACTTATTCATATGTATACATATCAAGCATCCTACGTATCGTATCAAAGTACATTTATATATGTATATATATATCACAGAAAATAGAGTCGAAGTGTCCATTCCTTCCGTGTCCTACGTATTGTGTAAAAGTATAAGTGGGTATTTTTATACATATATGTAGGTGTTGACTCACATATGTATATTTATTATAGATCATGGTCATACATCATTTATATATACATAACCACAACAAAATTTAAATTTGAAGTGTCCATTCATGTTGTGTCCTATACCTTGTGTCAAATTCATACATACAAACATCATTTGTATTCATAAGCAGATTTCTATTAAATTTTATGCCTAAAATCCCTATTTTATTCTCATGATATTGGATTTATCAGAAATTTTTATAAATTTCAGAATTATAACTAACATAAAATAACTCAAAAAAATTAGAAAGCAAATTTCAAGAGGAAAAAGGTAGGAGGACTTGTCTTGGTATTTGAAGATGTCCTAGATTTCTCCACAAATTTCTAATTTGAACCCAACATAGTTCAAAATAGATTTTGCTAGTAAACCCTAACCAAGGATTCAAATTTTTTTTGAAAAAAATTGAGAAGAGGAATGGGGCTTTCCTTAGGTTTGGGAGTGGAAGGGGAGGAGGAAGAGAAGAAGATGCTGGAGGTGGTGGTGGCCGGCGACGGGGTGGCCGGCGGTGGCTCGACGGTCGGCGGCGGGCTCGGCGGCGGGCAGCGGCAGCAGCGCAGCAGCAGCAATAGCAATAGCAATAGCAATAGCAATAGTGGGAGTAAGAGGGAGGAGGGAAGAGAAGGGAAGATGAAAATGAAGTAGAGGAGGAAGAGTGAAGAGGAATGGAGAGGGAGAGATGAATGCATAAATGAAGAGAGGGGGGTTTGAGGTGTCATGAAATGGAAGCCTCCTTCCATGCTTTAGGACAAGTGGTATGGTAGCTTTAGTTAAGGACACCTAGCATGTTTTAAATGCCATCTAGCTAAATGGATTGCCACCTAGCCATAATGAGGTGGCATATTCATTTATGCAATTTGCATAATTTGTCTAAGGGGTTATAAGGAAAGTTTTTTTTTCTTTTAAAGGAAAAAATTTTAAATAATTATGCTTGTATACAAATGGAGAAATGGTCTCAAAAATCATAAAATTACAATAATATCTATTGAAAATCATTCTTGATTAAAAATTGTTATTTAGAGAATATGGAAATATTTTATTATAAAAATGGCTGACAGTTATGCATATTTCTAACGATTGCAGGCTAAGCAGGACGAGACGGAAACATGCACGAACCACTATGCTTATGTTCATATTATGTCTAACTGTATCTGCTGCAGGGACACGGTATTGGACACATTTATAATAAGTTGCTATGCTTGAATGTTGCCATGAAACTGATCCTAAGGCTAAATAGAAAGATCACCATTAAAGTTGCATATTTCACTAAATGTACTTAATGTTGGTTTGGGTACGAATGGGTCTTGATCAGTGCAGCGAGGACAAAAGCACTAATCCCCCACTAGTCTGCTTGCAGGTTCAGGTTATGTTCGGCTTGGGGCGGAGCTCGGCTTGGACGCGCCGAGGCATGGAGTCCTTACCGTTTCAAGAGGAGCTACCGCATTGGCGTTCAGACTTGCAACATGGAGATGTTCGGCCGAAAACTACTTGTTTGCTATAAAGAGGCATAATGTATGGAACACTGTAATCCTTTGTGAGCTAGAGAGATCATGAGCGTTGTAGCCAGTTGGGCTATTCAAGGCCTTTGTAACCTTTAGTTCAATATTAATAAAAGAGATTCTTATTGTATACTCTGTTTCCTTCCGCTACTTATGTTATCAATTTGAGATAATCTTATGTGAACCTGGTATCTTGCCTTGTACGAACGCAACTCCAGGCTCGTGCGGCATCACGTCCCAGCGAGAACGATAATTCGGGTAAAATCTAGTGAGGACGAGCAATTTTTCGGGTCGGGACGTAACACGGACCACTTGACGAAGGGTCTGTCTAGGACATTGATCCTAGAATCATCGAGGGGGATGGGGTTAAGCCCATAAATTAGTCACCAGCAGTGGCAACCCAACCGAGTCTGAATGGAGATCCCAAGAAGCCGGTTCAATGGGTAGAAACAAGCTGGACTATATGTGACTATTATTGAACACTGACCTTGAGATTAAATTCTCTTAAAATAAATGCCCAAGAGGTTGTAGATGTGTACATGGATACGCTTAGATCATTGGTAGAGGAACATCATTTATGACAACTTGAGTCCACTTCATGCGCGTCACCCAGGTGGGCGTATGGACTCAACATCGCAGTTGTCCAGCCAAACTTGGTTCGAAACGCAGTAGATGCGCTCAAACGGGACAGGGACTTTGAGAGTCAGCCCGTTTCTGGCACAGATGCGCCCGAGTCGACTCTGTACAGCTTACCATCAGCAGCGCGCAAGATTTTAAGCGCATGCTTTTGGTTTGCTGTTGGCGTAGCACATTGGTGGTTGTGCAGTCAAAAATCGATTTATATCGGTTATAAAACCGATTTATATCGATATCGGTGGCTGGCCAATTTTTTTTTAAAAAAAAGGGTAAAAAAAAAGTTTCGATAAAATCGACCGATACAACCGATATTTGACGATATATCGGTTTACAATATATCTGATTTCTCACTGTTCCAGAAATGTAAAAAAAAACTAAATGTTCTTTTATAATTAGGTTATAAGTGAAGTGAGAGAAAAAAATAAAGAAAGAAAGCAAAGACGGCTGAGAGGAAAGGAGAAGAAAAGAAAAGGAAGGGAACGGAACCTGTTTTTGGTGCTGCTGCTGCTGCTGCTGCTGCTTCTTTTTCTTCTTCGCTTCTTCTTGAAAGCTGGTGCTGGTGCTTCATCTTCTTCTTCAAAGATTTTGATGCTGCTGGTGCTTCCTCTTCTTCTTCAAAGGTGATGCTGCTGGTGCTTCTTCTTCCTCCTCTTCGAAGAGGGTGGCTGGTGCTTCTTCAAAATTACAAGTAAGTTCTCCTTCTTCTTCTTCTTCTTCTTCTTCTTCTTCAATTTTTTTTTCTTTTGTTGCTTCTTTGAAGCTTGCTTCCACATGTTTTTTTTTGCTGCCTCTTCGAACCTATTTTTTTTATAAGCTGCCTGCTTGTTCGAAGCTTCCCGTTTCTTCTTTTTTTTTTTTTTGCTTTTTTTTGCTGCACTTTCATATTTGCTACTGCTGCTGTTTGTTGCACCTGCATATTATTATTGCTGCTGCTGTTCCTTTATATTCCTGCATATTGCTGCTGCTGTTTTTTTTCACTTCGTATAGCTGTTGTTGTTCCTTTATATTCCTGTTCATCAAAAAAAATATAAAATGGATGGGTTAATTTTTTAATTCTTTATTCCAGAAATGTCTTCGAGAGCTTCAAATGAGGATGGAACTAGTGGTGCTTCGAATGAGGTAGCTCCGGTTAAGATCAATTCGACTGATATTGGGTATCGCTACGGAACGGTTATGGATCCCACAAAAAAGGTCAAGTTACGTGCAGTTTTTGCCAAAGAGTAATATCGGATGGGATATCAAGATTCAAACAACACATTGTTAATCAAAGGGGACAAACAAGAGGATGTGATAAGGCTCCGCTTGTGCAAAAGGAAGTACAAAAGGCAATGGATGAAGCGGTGAAGAAAAGACTTGAGAAAAATAGAGTCAACAATATTTTAAGCCAACCAAGCTTAAATGAGGACGAGAAAGAAGAGGATGCCGATGACGATATTCAACCAACACATGCTAGTGTTGCTACATCATCAAGCAAGAAGTGGAAGGAAAGTAGCAATGTAAGAGGTCCAATGGATGCAATCTACAAATCTAATGTCGGAAAAATGCAACAAACGACATTGGATGCTAGCAATCCAATCAAGAAGAAGTTGAAGATGGAGGCTTGGATGGAGTGGGCTAAATTTTCATACGAGTGCGGTATTCCCTTTAATGTTGTGCGTAATCCTAGATTTCAACGCTTTATATATTGCGTTGGAGAGTATGGAAGAGCTATGCCTGCGCCGTCCTATCATAATGTGCGGGTTACTCTGCTTCAAGATGTTCTGAAGGAGACAAAGGCTTTTGTTGATTCCTTTAGGCCCAAATGGAAGGAGTACGGATGCTCCATCATGTCAGATTTTTGTACAGATACAAAGGGTCGTTCTTAAAATCTGTTGATGCAGACTACATAGTTGGATTGATTAATGAGGTGATCGCGGATGTGGAAGAGAAAAACATTGTCCATGTAACCATGTTAATGTAATAAATATGTGACTTATTAGTTATTTATGTACATTATGTTTTCCTAATTTGTAATCAATTTTCTTTTTTTGTATGTAGTTTATCACGGACAATGGTTCTAACTTTAAGGCCGCGGAAAGAAAATTAGAGATTCAACATCCAAAGATGTATTGGACCCCTTGTGTTGCACATTGCATCAATTTAATTTTGCAAGATATTGGTAGTGATATCGACAAGGTTAAGAATGTGTTGTCTCAAGCCAGGAAGGTGGTGGTTTATATTTATAACCATTTGATGGTTTTAAACATGATGCGGAAGTTGAGCGGTAGCGAGTTGCATAGGCCTTGTATAACTAGGTTTGCAACCTCCTTCTATACATTGGAGAGCATGTGGAAGAACCGGCAGTACTTGCAACAATTATTCGTTTCTTCTAGATGGGTTCGCAGTTCATTTTCAAAAAGAGAGGATGGAAAGAAGATTAAAAGGATTATTGCAAAAAAGTCATTTTGGAAAAATGTGGAGTTGGCTTGTAAAGTGTTGGCTCCCTTAGTAGATGTGTTGAGATTGGTGGACAGGGAAGAACAACCTTGCATGGGCTATATGTATGATGCTATGGATAGAGCACAACTCCAGCTTGATAAGAACCTTGCTGATGAGCCTGCAGTGCTAATCAAGGCCATAGCGATTGTTAAAAGGAGATGGGTTGAACAACTAGAATACCCCTTGCATGCAGGTATATTTATATGCACCCTTCATATGCACATGAATGTCAAAATTTTCATATTTATATGCCAATTGCCAACATTGGATTATATTTTTAAATGCAGCTGGATATTATCTTAACCCAGCCATATTTTATAAGCATTCAACATCAGAGCTTAATCATACTAGGAGAATGCTTAATGAAGCTTTGATGAGGCTTGTGCCAGATTTGGTTGAGAGTACTAAAATCTTATCGCAATTGTCGGAATATAGAGAGGCATTGGGAGATTTTGGAACTACTCTAGCTATAAGAACAAGAGAAACGATATCACCATGTAAGTTTCTTTCCTTACCAATTAACCATTCCATTTGTATTTTACATTACATCTCTCTTAATTCTTATTGATGTGAGGAGAATACTCAATATAGATGAATGGTGGATAAGTCATGGCAATGGTATGCCGGAACTACAAAGCTTTGCAAGGAGGGTCTTAAGCCAAACATGTAGTGCTTCGCCTTGTGAGAGAAATTGGAGTGCATTTGACAACGTATGCAACTTACTTTCTTTCTTAATTTGCTTTTTCTTTTAAATTCAAGCTAGCTAGTTACAAATAATATGTATGCTAATTTGATAATTTCAGTTGCATACAAAGAAGAGGAATTGCCTTTTGCAAGCAAAATTGAATGATCTTGTTTACATTCAATATAACATGAAGTTGGAGAGACGATTCCGGGATAGAAAGAACAAAGCCAAAACTTCTGATCCTATTATTTTGAGAGATGTTGAAGAGAATGATGATTGGATTACTCCAACCGAAACAGAGCTTGCAGAGTTTGTGAGGGTAGGTGATGATTTAACTTGGGAGCAAGTTCGTGCTTCAATGGGTGCCGATGACATTGAAGGACCATGCACAAGAAGCACAAGGTCACGAGGTGTTGATCCACTCTCACTTGTTCACGATGATGAGGATGAAGAAGATGAAGATGAAACTAGGAAAGAAAGTGACGAAGATGGTGATTGTGAGAACGAGGAAAATGAAGTTAAATTTGAAGCTAATGAAGATTATTAGCCTATATGTTGAAAACTTGAAACTTGAATTGGGCTCTTTTTGGTTTTCATATTAGTTGAACTCTTGAAGTGGGTACTTTTATATTGTAATGTTGGTTTTGGACCTTTTGGTATGAACCCACTCTTATTGTTATTGCATATTTTATGATAGCTAACTATTAATGTGTTGTTTCATATTTATATATATATATATATATATAAATTGTTAAAAATGTACACCGATATTTACCGTTATAAAACCGATATATCACCGATATATCAATAACACTACTGGACCGTTATAAAAAAAACCGTTATTAACTGCATAGATTGGTGGTGCATGGCCTGTGCTGTCTTGGATTTCTTTGTACTAGCCCGCGAAGGCGTATAGTACTCAGAATCCAATTGTGTCTCGCCATAACAGCGAGTGAGTCTGTTGAAGACAGACGTTCTCTCCTGCGCTGCAGAGCTCATGCGCTGGAGATTGGTTGCACCTCTGCTCCGTTGGCGCATCTTCTTCGGCTGGGAAGAAGACGGTTGGGGGATGCAGTCAACACTGCGTTTCCCAGACAGACGCGCGACACCAGTGGGCGTATCCTTGTTGCTGAGAGCGTCAGCAGGAAGGGCCAGATGCGGTGGCGCGTCCCCTTCAGTGATGGTGCCAGGCGCATCGGCCTTGCGTACCCAGACTTGGTGAGTCTTCTTCGGCTTTGGCAGCCGCTTCGAATGACTCGCGCTGCCTTCAGAGATGAACTCCTCATATGTCTGTTGATTGAGGCGCACCACAAGTGTTTTGTGGGAGCCGAGTTTGATGTCGTCAGATTGCGACACAACTTTCTCGTTGGAGGAGAAAGAGGTCCCCAGCAGAGTCACCAGCTTGTTTGCCATCGAAAATGCGACAAGATTTTGTTGATTAAACTTTGGTATTTCAATTACAAACAAAACAGTATACAGTGTAGGGCTTAGACGTAGTCCTAGGAGTACACTTTTATTTTTTATCTGGAAACTGTGTCGATGGAACGAGTGATAATGCGTTGACTCCGTTGACGATCTGACGATGATCTTGAACTCTTCGAAAGTCTGGGTTGCTCTGGATGCCGGAGCATTGCGAGGAGAAGTGGACGTTAAGTGTCTCTTATGGCCTCTGTAGGTGGATATAACAGTCTGCCTGTATATCTCTCTGTGTATATATGTCCGTCCTTGTCTGTGTGTGTGGTGAAGGAATGATCCTTCTATTTATAGATAGCAGGCTGGCTGCTCATGCGCGCATATGTCGGATGCGCCTGGACGTGGAAACGCCACGTGGCTGATGCTGGCAGGGGCGCATGGTTGATGCGTCCTGAATTGAAGCTGATTCTGCTGGACTGCTGCGCTGGACTGCGATGGAGCTGGCACGTGGCAGTCGCGAAGATTTGGTTGTTGCTGAGATCTTGGGTGGTTAACACCCATTCTTTGAATAGAACTGAGTCAAGGGAAGCGTGGCATATGCCTGTGGCTCAAAGATCTCGAGTGATCTGTCGGGGTGCGCATAGGATAGGACGCATGGAGGCGACTTAGTCTATGAGTTTTAGGCATCATAGACGAGTCTGGACGCATGACTTTTGAGGCGCATGCAGAGCTTCACTTCAGGGTGCGCCTAGTATCAGGCGCAGAGGAGGCGACTTGGTCTCATGACCTTTAGGAGCCATGAGCAAGTCCAAGCGCATGGCTTTCAAGGCGCAAGCAGAGCTTAGTCTTCTGTTGCTTGGGATCAGAAGTAAGCCGGGGGCGCATGACCACTTGGGCGCATGTCGTCTTCTGGGCGCATGGCCACGAGGCGTATACAAAGGATTGGTCTGCCACGTTGCCGACCCCAGGTGTGATGATGGTGCTGACATCAGTGGCGTCTCGTTTTCTGCACAGCTAATTGGACGGCTCTTGGAATGCGTTGCCACATTTGTCATTCAGCATTAAATGTTTGATGGAGAGGGTTGCATTGGTTAGTGCCAATGTGGGAGCATAGCTATGGCCCGCTGGGCGCATCCATGGGGAGCGCATGATATTGACGGTGCATCTGCCAATGTGTCGCATCCTCTTTGGCCCGCCTGTTGGATTCTTTGAGGCGTTAATGGTTGCCTTTAGCCGAATACGAGGCGACGGATGCATTGCTATTTAATGCAAATTCATTGCATGGAATTTGGAACGTTGGCCATTTGGCACTCGGGTGTAGGCTGTCCGTGCTTATAAATAGCTGCATGAGGGAAAGGTTTGCTTTCATTCTTCAGATGAACTTGGCCGGAGCTCCGCCTTGGCGAACTGCCGAACTCGAGCTCTTCCCGAGGGTGAAGATGCGTTGCCCCAGTCTTCCCGTCGCTCTGAGCTTCCGTGATAGTGTCTGTTGCATCCAAACATCGGGATCGTCGAGTCCCGACACAGGCCGATGGTGTCTGTTGCATCCAAAGATCGGGGCGCCCACGCTCCGTCTTTTGTGATGATGGCAGAGCCACAGGTTTCCGAGTGTGCCTATTGCTTCCGAAGACCGGGGCATCGTGCCGCGATCTTTGTCGAGCTAGGAGAGCTCCTCCTCCTGCTACACAAGGGCATTGGCATTAAAGAACATTTAGTTGAACCTCATGAAGTCTCCTTTATTTAGTCTCCACTATTTGCATTGGCATTAAAGAACATTACGAGATATGAAATTAGGAATCCCACTCAACATCAATAGAAGTATCCCATTTAGTTGAACCTCATTGCCAACGGGGAATGAGAGCACTAGCTCTCTATGTAGCTAGTTGTTCCTCTTGTGATGTGATACAACATATTCTCTTAACTGTAAACTGTTTATCTTGCTTCTACTCCTGATGAAGTACCTCTACTCTCCGATGTCTATCTGGGATTCTATTTTATCGAGGTGATATTTAATATTTATTATGGATCATCGCTTTCTTGCTCGTGCAATTACTCCTCCATGTATGAACATTCTAGAATAACTCTAACTAAATATCAATAACAAATGAAGCTTGAGATGACCAAAAAAGTTAGTCATATACGATGACTTTATGGAGTTACACTATGATAATAATGCATAGAGCTTAAGTAACATACCCCAGTGCCATCCTTGGTAGAGTAATCATTTCCATAAACTGTAAGTGCAGGTCTCCTCCCTACAGCAACTTGCTGTATGAAAGGCATGAGGTTGTTCGGAATCCCACGAGGATCTTCACCAATATATCCACTAGGGTGAGCGCCAACAGGATTGAAATATCTAAGTAATATTATCTTCCATTCATTGTCTGATTGGTAGATATCACGACATATCTCTTCGACGATAAGCTGCAATTCCCATCAGCTATAATCAAGGAAACTGATGACGTAAAAGAATGAAAATACATTGAGCTAAAAAGAACAGAACCTTAGTTCGTCCATATGGATTTGCTGCAGAAAGAGGGAACTCTTCTGTACAAGGAACCTCCTTGGGCCACCCATAAACAGTAGCTGATGATGAAAATACAAGCTGAAATGTTCAAAACACATACTTGGTAAGTCACAAAATGATTATAAATGCTCAAATATTTCATATATCACTCATAGTTGCTTATACATATATAAAGGATTGAACTGAATTCATTTAACAGCCTTTGGATACTAGAACAGGCAAGGTCATTTGATCCATCGGTTGGAAATACCCTTGCTCTATGATTATGTTCAAGTTTAGCGGAGTCTATGTAGTCTATTTTAGTACCAGATTAGAAAGAGTTGTGTATGAGGAAAGTTTTCCTCAAACCACATCAATGAAGTATCCCAAAATAATTTTCTACAATATATATATATATATATATATATATATATATATATATATATATATAGTGGTTAAGACTTAAGAGTGATGCATGCGGCCCAAGTGGGCAGGAGTTCGAATCCGAGTGCGGCCCAAGTGGGCAGGAGTTCGAATCCGAGTGGGAGCAATTCCAGAAACAATTTACCTGTTTCCAATATATATATATATATATATATATATATATATATATATATATAGTAAATCCATGGAAGTGTTATTTTATTACTCACTATGAGCTTAAATGAAAAAAAGATTGTTAGACGTTACCTTCTTGCACCCATGGGCAGCCATCACTTCCAACAGAACTATTGAACCAATAAGGTTGTTGTTATAATATAGTAGGGGCTTTTGCACACTTTCACCCACAGCTTTCAACCCAGCAAAATGAATAACAGCAGCAAACCTGCAGTGTAAAATGACAATTGATCACACAAATGCAGGTCATCCACCAACACTTGACCCTGAAATGAAAAGTACTAACCAACACTTGACCCTGAAATGAAATCTAAGTAAATAATGATTTACAAGCTTTATGCCTTCATGGAGAAAAGCACTAACCAACACTTGACCCTGAAATGAAATCTAAGTAAATAATGGTGGTATTAAATCATATTTGATAAATTCGATTAACCTACTAATAACCTATCCATCAGCCCTACTGTAATCATCTCAAACACAAAGTTATTTCCGTATAAGAGTCCTTGTTTATTCCAGTCTCAAACATTAAAATCTCATTATAATCACCGTTTCTGAAAAAGAAGAAAGGCTTAGAGCCTAGAGTACCAGAAATAGTAAAAATCGCCAACTCTTGACCCTTAACTGACAATCCAAGTAAATAATGGTGGTATCAATCATATTTGATAAATTGGATTACCCTATTAATTAACTTATCCATCAGCCCTACTGTAGTCATCTCAAACATAAAGTCGTTTCAGTATAGAAGTCCTTGTTTATTCCAGTCTCAAACCTTAAAATCCCATTATCATCACCGTTTCTTAAAAAGGAGGAAGAAAGACCCTAGACTAGAGTACAAGAAATAGTAAAAATCACATGATGTCTACATGACACTAGGAGTTGACGGTAGTAAACCATGAATCCTGATAGTTCAGGCTTAGAATTTTGCAGATACCTTAGGCTTCAATTGAGATTTATAATCCTCATACTGACCGATACAACACTTCCACCCTAGGAAGCACGCGCACACCACAATTTGGTGCCGTAACTGTGTCGTGTAGCGTCAGACACGTAGCGGATACGACAGTCACTCCAAAATACATTAGATACGGCAAATTGAATGACGTATCCGTGTTTGTATCATGTTGTATTCTTACCAGTGCAACATAGCTTCTGCCTGGTTCTACACATGTACCCGTCTCTACTTTGATCTATGGTATATCTTTCTCTCTCTTTCTTTGTTTCTTCACAGAAAGGGACATTTGCCAATTCATCCTCCAAAATGCAAAGAATATTATCCTCCTAGGATTTTTCCTTCTTTAATATTAGTGAGTCCCCTTCTAACCTTCCATTTTGGTCAATACTAAAACCCTACATATTAGTCAAACCAACAGGCCAACTAAAGTGCTAAGAAGGATTTACAATCTTCATAGTGATCAGTCTCATGTCTCACAGGCTGCTATCTTCCACTTCAAGGCAATCGTCCCTCCACCTTGGTACTTCACAAATTTCAGTTCTAACTCGTCCTTTTAGTGGCCCATCATTGATTTGTTTCTTTTACTTTCTGAAGTCATTGTGCATCCTAGCACACTTCATACCATTTCTTTTAACTGGCAATCAATGGCTTAAATTCAACTGTCTTGATCTATTCCCATGTTCCACAATTATATTGGACATTCTCCTCCTTCATCAGCATCTGCCCTTGAGGTCATTGTACTGGTTACTAAAATATATAGTAGAACCTCAATAATTTAATACCCGATAAATTAATAAACTCGGTTAAATAATAATTTTGGCCGGTCCCGATTAGGAGATGATGTGTGCTAAATTAAGACTTCCCTAAATTTAGAAGATAATACATTATAAAAAAAATCATATAGGTCCCACGTAATATATAAATTAATAATTTTCTAATATACATAGTGCTTTTGATTCGACTATAAAGCCTTCCTAAAATATGACTCAATCATTGTTTTTTTTTCGTGATACGAATGTCACATTGGATTTCATCTCTAACTATTCTTAGCATGGTAAGAAGTTTTGGTGCGGTTTTCTCATACTGCAACAAAAAATTGTCAGTTATGGATTGATTCGGCAGTGTTGAGTTCCACGGAGTAAGTTGTTAGCAATATTAGATTATTAGCACCACGGTCTTGAACTTGTGTGGTAGCTCCGTAGTGGTGGATTGGTAAGTCCGTGGAGGTGGACAATAGTGGACAGTTCTGGCAGTTCCACAGATGTAGGTTGTTCGTTTAGGGGCTCAGAATGCTTCACCAAAATCTTCATTGTGGACTTGGACTCTGTCCACAGAATTACTCATGTCGTCTTGTGCAAGGGTCGGACCCTGAGCATGGCCAAATTTGGTTTGAATTTGGTGAGCATGAGATCTTAGAAGAGCAAAAGTTCCGAAACTGTCTGACTAGTTCTGCGAGGAACTATCTTAGATTCTTAATGTCGCAGACGACAGTGTTAGCTTCGCAGAAAGATGCTCGATTAGTTTAGCGAGAAATAATTTTAGCGTTGTGGACAGTAAAAGTAGTAGTGTCGCGAATGACATCATTAGCTGTACAGGAAGTTGTTAAGTTAGCTCTATGAGGAACAAATGTAGCGTGGTAGACAACATTAGTGGTGTCGCAGACAACAAAAACAACTTCCAGAGAAATTTTTTGAGTCACAGAAGTAACAGAGGCCAAAGTTTGATTAGTCCAAAGTAGGACTTCCTGTGCTTACACACTGAGATAGGGCTCGCACGGCCCTGTGATAGTGTCTGCTCAAATTTCTGTTGGTCGAACTCGATGACCAACATCTCGACAGTGGTTTCCATGATCTTGGTGTCGAATTGCGACACAACCGTCTCCAGTGGCGGAGCATGACTAAAAAATTTTAGGAGGCAATTATATTTTAAGAGGGGCAAATACATTTTTTTTGAGAAACAAATTACATTTTTGGTGGGGCCATATTGCATTTCTGAAGGTGTTAATATCTAAAATTTAATTTTTTCATAAGAAAAAAATTGGAAACTCCCCCACCCACCCACCCCAACAGTCCTCATTAAGATCCGCATCTGACCATCTCATTGGTGAAGAAAGTAGTCCCCAACAAAGTTGTCAATTGTTTTCTGATAAAAGTAACGATAGAAAAGTTGTTTTGTATTGATGTACACAAGTACAGCTCTACAAAAGGAGTTGTACAAACAAATATCTACAACTTTACAGATTATGGGAAAGTATGGAGATGGAATATTGATCAGCATGCGATCACTCTATTCCCTTACCGATCCTAACCAATATGGCTTGTCGACGGGAGCGAAGTTATTCTCAGATGCTTTCGGACTCTCGATGTCGACTATAAAGCAAAGGAAAACACTCTCTTATGCTCTTCTCTATGTTCACTCTTAGTAAGTCCTCCCTTGAGTGGCTATCTGCACTTTAGGTTTTTGCTCTCAGTATCATTAGGTCCTCCATTCAGCCCTGCATTGGCTACTTATAGATTTTCAATAGGAAAAGCCCTACGTAAATGCTAAAAATCAGTTTTTTAGCCTTCCACGGAACTACACCACATGCTCCGAAAGACTATGTAGCTGTTGAATTGTTGACAATAGGAAAATTGCCAACACTCTCCTCCACTCCCACAAAAAGTAAGGCCATGATGGTCTAAATGTCTCTTCCACTTCACGAGAAACAAGGGTACAATGGGCCTAGTAGCAGGGTGCTAATAACCCACTAGGAACGTGGGTTGTTACACGCAACCACGCAGTCGGTTTGCAACTCAACAACGCGTAAGCATCCAACAGCTTAGTGGTACGGAAGCGCCCCGCAGGGCAGCGGGCAGAAGCACCCAACAACACGAAATAAGCAGTAATTGCTCTGTGAATTCCATGAAACTAGTTATTTAGACTAATAAAGTTGTTTTCAATGGTCAAGTTTAATTGTTCTAGTCTGACTTAAACTTTAAGTGGCTCGAATAACTAAATAATTGTCTTGTCCTCGTATGCTTGTCTGGACTCTTAACTGTTTTACGAACTATCAATAGTTAGTTCATAAAACGAGAAACTAAATACAATGTACAATATTTAAAAATAAATAAAGAATACCTTGATAAATTACTAAGTTATTAATTAATTAATTAATTATTAATTTATAGACTTTTTAATAATCCCTAAATTAATAGATTTTCCTTGGTCCCAATGTTATTTATTTATACAGGTTTAATTGTACATTGTACTAGAACTTCACAGTGCTTATTTTAGCCAACAATCAATGGCTTATCATTCTAATGTATTGTTATAGAAGATCACTTTAATAGTAAGTGAATCTATAAAATTGTAATCTGGACTCTGTAGGGGTTCACTAATCAGGACAACGATGAGGATATATTCCTATAATTAATTCATCTAACAATAAGCTAAATCTCATCATAAAAAAAGGCTACCAGATTTTGTTCCTCAAACATCACCTACAACTAGTTGCTGACAACAGAAAACCACAGTAACTGACATTTTTACTGTTTAATCACTCATGACATAAGTAGTTTGCTTCAAAAGATAATTCACAGCCGAGTTTTCAAACTTAAATTGTGAATTTTTGTGTCATTTTAGCTGCTGAGTGCTGATCATAATTAAATATATCTCTATAAGTCATACTAGAGTTTTTCATATTTCCAAATCTATACTTCAATAATTAGTCAGCCGTGTTGATTACTAGAACAGGAAGAATTTAGTCTCTACAGAAGGAGAGAAGCTATATGGCTATAACTAGTAAAAAGAAATCATAGACCGAGCATAAGTTCATGTGCTTTTTCTCCACTGTTCAATCTTAATATAGCAACTCAATTTAGTGTCAGTAACCTATCCAAATAGACAAATTTTCTTTCTCAAACAATTAAGTACATGCAATTATTCCAAGCATATACATTTTTATGCAGTTATTTGACTCAAAAATGTAGCCGAATAAGGTATATGTATACATTAATGTAGTAACTAGCAACTGAACATTAGAACTTCAAATCTATGCAAGAGCACAATCGGCTAATCAACTATAACAGGATGTAAAAAATCATAAAGTAAAGGTTATAAATGCCAATCAATAACAAGCAGAATACTACTACAAAGAAAAATGAGCCAGGAAGTGTCAAAAGGAATGGAATAATTATATTCATTCAGAGGATCCTTACTTTGTTGACGAGAAAACTTTTTCTAGTGCTTCCCTATCACGAAGATCAACCTGCAGCAACATGTAAAACAGCAATTAAATCAACACAATAGTTTTTGAACCGAAAATGATATTTGGCCCGCCGGCGGGCTAGCCCGCACGCCGGCGTGGCACTCCCCCATTGGCTCCCCCCCTATTCGCGTGGGGCCCATGCCGGCGCCCTGCCAATGGGGGAGCGCCGCGTGGCCGCAGGCTAGCCCGCAGGCGGGCCATGTAGCAGCGCGCTTTTTGAACACTCCACCAACTATTGTGTGATAACAGAAAGCACAATAGCTTCACAAAAGCAATATCAATGACTATTTTAGCATCTAGCACCAAGTAATTAAAAATCATACTCTTTCATTCCATATATATAATTAAATAATTAATAAATTGTTTTTTCCCCCCTTCTAAAAGGCACCTCTAAGCCTTATATCAGAATAGAAGTAAACCAAAAAAAGGCCAAAGAAGCAGACGTGCAAAAAATATTTGAGAAATTTTGACTTACCCCCCACTTGAATTACCCTAATTCAAGGTGCACCCCACAGTTTTGCAAGAATGTATAGTACCCTCCATTTTGGACGGAAACCGTCAAAAAAATATTTTTTGGACCAAAATGTCCCTGTCTTCCTCTTTCCTCTAACCCACTCCCCCCTACGACCACCGTCCCTCCCGCCGTCGCTGCTGCTGCCGCCGGAGGCCACTCCTCCCCTCCCAGTTCCCGCTCCCCCTCCTCCCCACCTCCTCCCCCCCCCCCCCCCGCGTGGCCACCGACCCTCCCGCCACCGCTCCCGCTACCGGAGGCCGCTCCCCCCCCCCCTCCTTCCCGTCTCTGCTCCCCCCTCCCCTCCTCCGCCCCCTCACCTCCCTGGTGGCAGCAGCTGCAGCAGCAATAACAGTAGCTGCTGCGGCAGAGCAGCAGCGGCGGGAGGGGTGGTGGCCGCGAGGGGGAGGGGGCGAAGGCGGCCTCCCGGCAGCAGCAACAGCGACGGCGGGAGGGGCGGTGGCCGTATGGGGGGGGAGCGGAGGCGGGGATGGGGGAAGAGGCCTCCGGCAGCAGCATCGACGGTGGCGGGAGGGGTAGCGGTCGCGCGAGGGGGGAGTAGGTTAGAGGAAAGAACAAGACAGGGGCATTTTGGTCCCAAAAAAAATTTTTTTACGGTTTCCGTCCAAAATGGGGGGTACTATACATTTTTTGCAAAACTGTGGGGTGCACCTTGAATTAGGGTAATTCAAGTGGGGGTAAGTCAAAATTTCTCAAAATATTTTATAAGTTTCCATGAACGCTGAAAAGTAAGTCTATGGTACGAATCATATAACAATAATAAATGACTTATCGACAAATCTTTAACAGGTTGACATGGATCATGAATTTTGATCTCTACATAAAATTTACACAAACAGGAGAAAGTAAATGAGCTTTAAAATACAACAAAAAAAAAATAATATACCTAAAATTAAAAAAATCATAAACAATCAAGTTGGAAAAGCAAGGACGACGGCATCCAAATTCCAACTACTACACAAATCAAAAGATGCAACAACTTTACCAAAATTATGGTCACCAAAATTATGCAACAACATTTGTCTTAAAATACATCAAATGTTTGTCTTCCTCTCCTGGGATTTGATGGAAGACATTATGGTTCTTTGAGCAGCTTGTTTCAATTACTCAGCAGCCTACACAGCTATACTTTTTTTCCCTGATCTCTCCGTTCCTTCTCATTCTCATCCCTCCATCTCCTAATTAGGAAGAGGATGGGACAAAATACCCAATTATCTTCTCTCTTATACAGCTCACATTTGCAACTAGTTGAAGATGATGCCAAGTTCTTGATAATTCCCAAACCTTCAATATTTCAGCTTTATAGAACTACACGGAAGGTTCATCGAAACCGACTTAATCTCCAGACACAACTATACTACCGAATATCCTCAGTAACTAGATATTCAGGTAACCATGTGGTACTGCTAACAAATTGCCAGTTTGATCAATATTATATCAACATGGATTAATATACTCTCCGTCCATGGCTGGTCACCGATCAATCGACGCTTTTGTTTAGAACACTGAGTATGATCATTCCTATGAGTTCATCTAGTGGTACTTTAGAGGGGCCTCTCAATTCCTCATCATCAACCCTTTTCTAGCTATAACAACTAATTTATTTGACCAGTATAATGTCAGCTTTAAAATAGATTGCCCCTGGAGAACTTGTAATGTTTGCTTTAAAGCACATGGAAGACAATCTACAAGGAGGAGACATTGGAACGCTCCATTGCCACGTGCCAACTACACAATTTTGGAGGGACTTCTAATCAAAGTGCATAAAAACTTAAAATTCCAGGATTACAATTGCAAAATAATAAAATTTTGACGACACAACAGCATCTAGAACCAGATTCTGAAGGAACCCAAGAGAAAATCTACAAAAAAAATCCTAGAATAAAATAAGCCCTAATCTTCACATTAGATCGATTACAACAAAATAAAAAATCCAGAAAATCAACCAAACATTAATGGAGAGATCATACTTTGTGGAAAGTGATACTCTTCTATATTTTCGAAAAATCACAAGGAGGAGATCGGAAACTCCGATGGCACATGCAAAGTACACAATTTCTGAGGGCCTTTTCATAAAAGTTCTCATTATAAGCCTAATAGTAAAGAACTACAAATGCAAATAATTGAGGTTTCAAGGATTCTGTAATACTCTTCACAAATTAGAGCATGCAACAAAATAACAAAAAAATTAACCAAAATTTGAAAATCAAATTTCATCAAAATATAAAAAAAACTAGAAAACGCTAACAAACGGGTCTGCTTGGTAACGGTGTTTTCACCGGTTTTGGGGTGTTTTTGAACCGACCGTTTATGAAAACCCCTGTTTGTTATTTTTTTTGAGGCACTGGTTTTGGTCGGCTCAAAAACCTCCCAAAACCGATGTAATGTATTTTTGGGTGGCTTTATAAACACCCCAAATCGGTGGGTTTTGAGCGGCTCTGTTTTTTTATTCTATTTATATCCTCACAAAAAAATATATAATTATAATTACTGATACCCTTCCCTGTTTAATCTATTGGTGTAAAAAACTTTCAGAACCGCTCGTTAGTGAATTACCAAGCATGAATTGGACTGGTTTAAAAGCCGCTACTTAAAAACCATCCAAAATCGGACCCCTTAGAACCGCTCATAACCGGTACTCTAAAAACACCTCATAACCGCTACCCCTACAATTGCCAAGCAGACCCTAAATTACTGTAAAAAAATGCACATTATAAGCTATCACAAATGCAAATAATTGAAAAGAAATTGAAGGATTATTAAGGATTAAGAATGTCTGAAAAAACATAAATATTAAAATAAGCCCTAATCTTCAAAAAAATTAGAAGACCAACAAAATAACAGAAAGATTAGCCAAAATTGAAAACGTAAAATTCATTTTTTTTTAAATGCCTAAATTTTGCGAACTGAAGACAAAAAAAAAAAAAAAAAGAAGAAGAAAAAATTGACCTTGTGGGAAGTGAGGTTCTTTCCATTGTCGGCGGCGAGCTCGACGATACGCTTGATGGCGACATGGGAGGCGTTGTCGAGGTTATCGACGACGACGACGCTGAAGCCCTCGTTGAGGAGCTGGAGGACGGTGTGGCTACCGACGTAGCCGACCCCTCCGGTCACCAGGACGCTCTTCGTGGCCATTGATTCAAGAACCAGGACCTCTCCGGAAAGGAAGATTTCCTTTTTCTTATTTCTATAAATGTTTCTAATTTCTCTATCTAAAAAATTGAGTAAGGGAGAAGGATGTATATTTTTATAGAGAAGAGAGAGAGGAGAGAGAAATAAATTTATTGTTTATTAATGGTTTGTTTATTTAAGAAAATACTTTTCGAATCAAAGAGAAATTATGTGCTGAACCGCGCTGACGACATCCCCTCTTGGCTTCAATCATCTCCTGCTAATATCGACTCCATCAAACTTCGTGCTAACACCAAACACGATCTGTCATTGACGCAGGGTCGGCCCGGAGTATTTTAATGTCCAGGACGAAATCCAAAATGATACCATTTGTTTGGATATATTGAAAATAAAGTATTAATTTTCTTGGAGAAAATTCATTGTTTCATTATCTTGAGCGCATTTTACATTTAGGGTATCGTTAAAACATCGTTCGCTTGAAAAAATAGTACCATAGAATTTTAAGTAGAAGCGTCTTGATCACGTTTAAACACAATATCATAAAATATTCTACAAAATCAATAAAAACTCCTAGACACAAACTCTTGCACCATTTTTCATATAATTGAATAATCAAACACTATAACTCATTCAAACTCAAGTTCGACTAAATAACATCTAAAAACTAGATCAATCTAAATATCAAATTGGCTTTTCCGTAATGGTTAATTAAAACAATGAGAATGACATCTTTGTAGTGAACATTTCGTTCCCGCACATGATCCAAATCTAAATACCAAATCCAGCAATCCTCAAATCAATCCAAATACCGAATTCAACAATCCCCAAATCATCTTATCACTAATATTTGTTAAACATCCACTACGTAATACAATATTTCAAAGTATGTTATGCAAAAAATTGAAAATTAATTTACTCAAAATTCAATAATTCATCATTGAAACTCAAGATCATTAAAGTTATTGTAGCTATTAGTATCACCAATAATAAAGTTCATCATTAAAACTCGAATTTCAGACCTCAAGTTCATTATCTGGAGATTGTTCAACGGAACTTGCGTCATCGTTTCAGTGAGTAGTTGTTGTTGTCTTAGCCGCAACTCACATCAATTCAACAATTATAAAATCCTAATTCTTAACTTCAAATTCCTAAGTAGATTTTAAAATTATGGACAGTAGAAGAGGACATGAAGAATAAATTGAAAGAAAAATAGGAGTTTGGGATTCAATTATAAGTAGAAGAAAGCGAGAATTAAAATTAACAATTTTTAGGAACACTTATCGTTGGCCATCAATTCGCCTCTGGAATTGGAAGACAAGAAGTTCTTCTCTGGAATCGGAAGGGACAAACTTTTACTACTATAAAAGTAATTGCCATTTTTTTCTTTTACCAACTCTTTTATTATATATTAATATTATAAATATATATTACTAACTCTTAATATTATTTGGGGCCTTTTGGATCTTGGTGCCCCGGGCCCACGTCCCGTTTGCCCCTCCCCCGGGCCGCCCCTGCATTGACGGTCCCTTATTTTTAACTGTCAATTTCAGCACGATCTGTCGTTTATGGTCCCAAAACTTCGTGCTAACACCAACCTTCGAGAAATTATGTTCGTTCAACTGTCCGTACAAAATGAACAAAACTATAAGAGCATCTCCAACCCTGTTGTCTTGTTAAGTGTTGTGAGTCTTAGGTGGCTCCTATATGGCATGAGTCACAAGACAATATTTTGTTTATGTGGCAAAATTATATCTCAAAAGACAATGAGATAGAAAAGTTCTCTCCAATACAAAAGTATTGAAGAGACAATAAAAAGTATTTTTTCCAACTTCCGAGCCAACTCCTCCACTTCTTCAACTTTTTTATAAATATTTATATTCATAATTGATGATGTGGAGACAAAGTCATTGTGAAGTGCATTGTCTAGATCTAGACAACCAACTTCACATTCTCATTGCCATGTCATTGCCATGTCAACTTCATGTTTTATTCTACATTTGCATTGGAGAAGAATTTTTGGAATGAAAGTTTTTCATTCCTATGTGGCAACCATTTTTTCTAAACTCACAATAGGGTTGGAGATGTTCTAAGACTGTGTTTGATTGGGCATTTTTTTTCCTGAAAAAAATTCCATCACAAGTTACCACCAATTGTAGTGTTTGATAGCTTACTTTTTTCATGGAATTATTTTCCAAAAAATTATTATTTTCCATATTTTTTTAAAAAAGGTGGAAAATAAAACTTGTCCAACCCACAGAAAAATATTATTTTTTATAGAAATAACTATTTTCCGTAGAAAATAATGACAGTCAAACACCCAAATAAAGTTTTCCAAGGAAAATTTTAAAATTTTATGGAATTTTTTTCCTAGAAAAATTATTCCATGGAACTAATTTCTTTTTCATGTATTTTTCACCTTGCAATCAAACACACCCTAAAAGATATTGAACCAGTAAGTCTGATTATTAGAACATTTCATTCTTAGTTTAGACCAAATTCTATAATATATTTTCATATTTGAAGGAACAAAAATACGGTTTGGTGTGCACTTGTGCATGCGGACTCACCCCTCTCCCTCCGGCTCCGGTCCGTTAGACAGCTGCAGCGCTAGCAAAGTAGTGCAGTTGTTGGTGTAATTATAAATTAGGTGAATCATGTTTGTGAACGTACTGTCAAAAGAAAAAAAATGGGGATAATTTAGCAAATATTCCCATTCTAAATGTTGAAACTAGTATATATCCATACTATTTATTTTATTTAGCAAATATCTTCACTCCTATGTAAAACAGGAAGAATATTTTTTTTTAGAAAGTGAGGATATATCTTAAATTTTTACTTTTCTATACAAAAAATGGAGGTATTTGCTAGATAAAAAAAATAGTGAAAGTATATGCTAATTTCAACACTTAGAATAAAAAAACTACTGGAAATTGCTGAGAAACCCAATTTCGGGGTTAGTTTTTATGAAAAACTCACCCGCATAATGGGTTTTATGAAATGCCCAGAATTTATTTTCACGTTAAGTATTCCAAGATTCCCTTTAGATGCTCTGTATTTACAAAATTAATACCATAACTACCCCTCCGTACAAACTCAGATCTGGATTGTGATTCTCGTCTTCTTCTTCTTCTTCTTCTTCTTCTTCTTCTTCTTCACGAGAGATCTGAATTCCATTGCTCTCATCTTCAGCAGAGATCGCAAAGATCATTCGTAGTTCACCATGCTTTTTTTTCAGTCGAACGTCGATCATCGCTCTTCTTCTTCTTCTTCTTCTTCTTCTTATTCTTCTTCTTCTTCTTCTTCGACAATTAGGTCAATTATGGAGAGAAGATCTTCTTCTTCTTTTCCATAAGAGTTAGCATCGTTTTGAAAGAAAAAGGAAAACTCTTGAATCTTTATTCATGTCAAATTTCTTTCCACAAAACAAAAAAATAAAAAATAGGTTTCTGTCAACTGTTCTCCGTCGATATCACATGAAGAATAGTCATTCTCCTGCATTTTTAACAAGGAGAATGCCATTCTCCGTGTTGAATAGCATTCTCCGTGTTTCTCGAAGAATGACCATTCTCCTGTGTTTTAACATTTGAATGACCATTCTCCGTGTCATTTAATACGGAGAATGTCATTCTCCGTGTTATTTAGCACGGAGAATGGCCATTCTCCGTGTAATTTAGAAACGGAGAATGCCATTCTCCGTACTAAATTACACGGAGAATGGTCATTCTCCTACATTTTAACACTGGAATGACCATTCTTCGTGTAAATTAACACGGAGAATGCCATTCTCCGTGTAAATTAACACGGAGAATGACCATTCTCCTGCGTTTTAACACTGAAATGACCATTTTCCGTGTAAATTAACACGGAGAATGCCATTCTCCGTGTAAATTAACACGGAGAATGCCATTCTCCGTTTTATTTAACACGGAGAATGACCATTCTCCTGCGTTTTAACACTGAAATGACCATTTTTTGTGCTAAATTATACGGAGAATGGCCATTCTCTGAATTTTTGGAATATGCCAGAAAAAAATAGAAGAGCGAGGCGGACATCGGCACGTGCGGGGAGGCTAGCGCAGGTAAGCTCACATAAGGGTCTGAGCTCATATGTCGTACTCAGTCATTGGCATGGGCGGCATCGATTCATTCGATCGGATGTCTTAATTAATGTTGTAATGCGGTCCTTTAGCAAGCAAGTTAGCTACAGCTGAGCTGCCTTACTATAACAAGTAAGCAAGTAAACTACCTTTCCTAAGCCGCCTAATTAGTCATTCGGTGCCCCATCTTTTGACTGTTGTCTATTCGCTTCCTAACACGGAGAATGGCATTCTCCGTGTGTCACGACCCGTTACCCAAATTGTTGGGCCGGGCCGTGTCATGTCCAGCCTGTGCTTGAGATAAAACACAGTAAGCTGTTCTAGAACTAACAAGATGAGAGTAAATGTGCTAACAGTTCTATAAGTGAATAAAAGTCATAAATGCTCCAAACACAAAAGTCGTCTCATATAGTAAAATGTCTAAGTACAAGTCTGAAATGTAAAATTGGATACATGTCCAGTTACAAAATACATAGTCTAATACATGACTACACTCAAAAGTCTAAAGCAAAAAGATAACTAGGCGAGGTTCCCTGCAGGAACATCCTCGTAAAGCAAAGCCGGGTCCTCGGCAGTATCTCCATAATATGTGTCGCAGAGTAACTCCTCCTCAGTAAGGACACCTTGTCACGTCCCAGAACCAGAATACTGGAGAGCGGGGGCAGATATAGCCAGCTGCGTATAATGAAATGTGATCCACTCCACTATACGGTCACGGCTATCTAGATATATGAGGGTTTATCTACAAGCCATCAGTCTCTTAAGGTCAATAACAAGCCTAGTGTCTCAATCACAAGCAAGTAAGTAACTATTACAAGATGTACGATCACCAAATATACAATAGTAAGGCGTCCCAAACATTACATATTCAGCTGATCATGAAACTAGTCGTTACAAAATGTGAGGACTAGCAAGAGTTTTAGTCATACATGATCAACCCTAGGTTGCCAATCATGTCACAACCCGTGGGCAGACAGTAAGTAAAAATGTACACGAGCTAACACTTGCTCGGCGGCTAAACGCCTCAAAAGAATAATTTTACAATAGAGTGGGAGAGCCAAAATAAACTCACTCGTTGCCCTGGTTATGCATGGTGTTCACCATCGGGCTGGAAGGTCGGTAGATCCTCTGAGGTTGCTCCAAAATCTGGCCATACAAAACCAGATGGGTCAGACCCCAGAAAGAGCAAGTGCCACAAAGGAGGCTTCACTTAAGAACTAAAAACCAGCAATTAGCACAAGGGTATAATTACAAAATAAAAGACAGTAATTAAAGAGAAACATGACAGGTGATATACGATGAGATAACCATGGGACTATTCAGATAACCAGGTTACAACCCGTAAACCAAACAAGGACCGGGGTTGTAATCCTTCGTCTGAACAGAACTTGGTTTCTCCTACCATTTATCGGCAAGATAAAATAAGAAAAACAGGTCATGTAACAATCTTGTACAGGATCAAGACAAGACTAGACTGATTATACCGCATCCAATCAATCACGGCCAAGCAATAAGTACGGCTTAATACTTTAACTAACTAGGGTTATCACAGGCCTAGTTACTAACAAGATGCAGCGAGATTATTCCACAGCCACAAGCCCTGCAGACCATCTAGGTTATCCAGGTCGAATATTAGTACAATAAGGGTGCAACACATGACAGTGTACTGGAAATGTGCCCTACTCGTCGGCAGGCTACAGATCCCAAGTGGGGCGCCTAGATAACGGGATTGCCTGTAGATAGAAAATCTCTTCATGACTACTGGATTATTCTAGTTGTTAGTCTTAGTCGAATTCAGTGGGAATCCCTGACCGTGGTACTCAGGGATCCCCGTCCTAGACATTATGCAAGACAAGACAGTTTTATTTGTACAAGCACAATCGTTCACGATGTCCGGACTATTCAATCTCGTCATGTCAGGTTAGCCGTCGCAACAGCATTTTGAAAAGTATATCATGTCAGGTTTATCGTGTCAAGAGTGCGCCACGGCGGGCCACTATCAAGAATTATCATGTCAAGTTATCATGTCAATTTGTCAGGCCAAGCTATCTTGTCAGGAGTGCACCACGGTGGGTCACTATCAAGTCATGTCATTTATCAAGGAGGGAAGAAACTTGCAAAATTAAATAATAATATAATAATATATATTCTTGAAGCCAAGGAGAAACTCTACAACTTTCATGTTGGGAGTGGAAAGAAATTCTGACCACAATTCAAGCAAATAAAACATTTAAACAATCAAAGTGGACCCCATACGGGCCAAAAGTGGGAGAACATACATGCGGCCAAGAGTAAATGCTAACAAAAAATATTCATGCAGTCAGAAAAGACAGAGAGTGGGAAGACAATAAATACGAGCTTCCACTTAAACAAAGGAAGGGCACGTGGCCAAACCATGAAATGATGACTGCCAGTAAAAGAGTGGCTCACGTGGCCAAAATATTAGATAGTGGGGGAAGGGAGCCTATGCGGCTCACCTTAGATTCCATGCAAAAATGTAACATGCAAATAATAATATTATTTAATGGCCATGCGATTTGCTTGCATGAAAATGCAAACAAGCAACTAATATTAAATAATTTCCTTATGCGGCTACTTTAGGAAAAGTATTAACAATGCATTAGGAAATGCATTCAAGATGCATTAAAGTAATGCCTGCTCCATTCATATGCGGCTAGGTTTAGGAAATGTATTAAAGAATTGAAATCTTGAATGCACTAAGAATTGCATAAAGGGACACATCCGAGGATTCCTAACCATATGCGGCTAGGTTTAGGAAAAGTATTAAAGAAGTATTAATCAATGCATTAATCCAATACATTTAACAAAATGCCTTAAACAAATGCACTTTCCAGAATGTGCATTTAAAGAATGTGTATTGGAAAATGTGCATTGCATTAACCATTTGCATTAGCAAATGTAGTAAGGAATGCATGCGGCAGAATGTGCATGGCATTAACCATTGTATTAGAATATTTATTAGAATATAAGCATTAGAATATTTATTAGAATATAATGCATTAGAATATTTATTAGAATATAATGCATTACAATGGAGTAGCATGCAGCATACATTAACGTATGGATTAACATGCGGCTCATGCAATGCATTATAATGCATAAAATATATGGATTAGCATGCGGCTCATGCAATGCATTATAATGCATAAAATATAGATTATAGCATGCGGCTGGCTTCTTGCATGCATTTATTACATCACTACATGTGGCTAAGGCTTCCTCAAGTGGCCAAGAATTTTAAGGCCAGCAAGTACATGCGGCTCCAACCATTAATAAATTCATGCGGCTTACCACTACATTATGTGCATACAATTGCAAGCTGTACGTGGCAAATAATTATTAGGCCTTGCCCAAATTACTGTGCTTGCTATTAAGTGCCATAATGTCAGAAAATAATTAATGTTGCCATGCCCATGCGGCTAGGCAAGACTTCTGCGGCCAAAACAAATGCAAGCCAGCAACAATTTGTTGCCAACTGAGAAGAGGTTCATGGAAAAATACCATGGCTTCTCCACACCACCCAACTTCCCATAGGAGTCCAAATTTGGACTTCCATAGGTCAATTTGGGGTAGAATGAAATTCTCTACAACATGGAACCATCAACTAGCAAGAATATGCAAGTTTGATAGATCAAAATTCATGAAAACCAAAAATACCACAAAACTAGATCTACAAAAAATTAACCGCAGAAATGAAAAGTGCTAAGTACTCAAGTGGGTTAGAAACACATGAGAAAGACAATGGAACAATAAAAAAATAGGGTTCCTCCATGAAGCAAGGTGCACTTGCCTAAGCTCTTCCTCTCTCCTGGTAGGTGGAGAAGAAGAAATGAGTAATGAGTAATAATGAAGAGAGAGAGTGGGATTGATATTTATGGTGGGAGTGGTGGTAGGTGGGAGTGGTTTGGTTCACATAAAATCAAGCAAAACCGAACCAAGCCAAACAAACCGAACCGAACCAAGATAAACTAATTAATAAAATGTCAAAATAAATCAAGCAGAGAGACATACAATACGGGACAAAATACGTACACGTATTCCAAATACGTAATACGAGATATGGGCATTACACACCTACAACGTTATCCTGTCAGGACGGGAGCAAGTACTGATTCTAGTAAACTAGCATATGAAACATGAAAATGAACATAGAAGAATAACTGGAAACATGGCATCACATAATCTATCATGACAAGGACACATATGTCATAGAGACAGATGTATATGTAATGTTTAAAACTGTAGCAGGTATGTGATCGTCAATAGGTGTAAAATGTACTGTGGTACAAGTATATAAAATGTACTTCCGTACAAGTAAAACAAGCGATAGGTGTACATATGTACAAATACAGCTGGTACGCTTACGACAATGTATACATATAAAATGTCAACCTTGCTCGGTACGTACGTACGAGTAAGGGGGCATGATCACGTACGCTACTAACAGTTTCTCCATAACCCATATTCTAATCATGTGAGAGATACATAAAGACTGTTCTAAGCATGGTAGTAGTGGAAAGTACAACATATGATATTTTAACTTGCTACCCCAAGGATCAGCATTTAACATGGTTGGATTAGCAGTTCATTTATGTAACAATATGTAAAGTTCGTAGAAAGTACTTGTCTCTAGCAAAGCAAGCTGCGATAAAAGTGCTATAGATGTCTGGTAACTCGTCACTGTAGAAATAAATACATAAACTTAGCTTTTACACTAAGCTAAAACACTAGGACACTAATTTGTGCAACACGACTTGTGACTGGGCACCTAGCCAAAATGATGACTTTAGCATAGGAGTCCAATGTGGGGTGATACACTACTTTAACTAACTTTCTAGGATCTTTACACTAGTGAGGGGTGAGGTTCAATACGGCTAAAACTCAAAGTAGCACAAAAAGTTGCAAGTCGTAATTAATTAATAAATAAATCAAATGATCATTGTGTTTTAACAATTTTTGAGATAGACAAAAAGTTTAATTTTTACATAAAATAAAGTACCAAAATGATCCTTGTTAATTATAGTAATTTATTATAATTTTTTTGGGATTTATTAACCAGTACAAGTATTTTATAAAAATCAGTTTTCCTAAGTATACAGAAAATGAATTTTGGTTTCATATGCCAAACTAGTGGCAAAAATGTAAACTAAATACTATAAAAATTATACTAAATTAGCTAAATTAACATAGTATCTAAATACTATTTTTCTAGAATTTTAACAGAAATCTAAGTATTTTTAGAAATTCAAAAACAGCATTGCACACAATTGAAATTAAATAATTAATTATCTGCGTATTTTGTCCATATATATAATTTGAACAAAAGTTCAAATACAGGACCTAAGGCCATGAATCAAGTCCAATATGACTTGTATAGGTCTTGAATGTGTGAAAACATATTTGGGCCCAAAAATCCATGCTAGGCTTGGACACCAAATGGTTGCAGTAATTTAAATACACCCAAAAATACGAAGTGGTAAAAATGCAAAATAAATATTAATATTCTAATAAGGTAAAATTATACAAAATGAATATATACGTACATATGTTAAAAGTACATATATATATATAAGAAAATACTTAATTATAAAATATATATACATATACAAATATTGTATACATATATATAATAGTATATATATAATAATATATATACACATGAAAATATATACATATATACATATATGTATATAAATACTAATATATATATATATATATATAAATTTACTAAATATAAAGATATATACATATATAAAAATACTGCATATATACAGTATATACATATATATATATATATATATACAAATATATGTATATACATATATATATAAATATATATATAAATAACAGAAAAAGAAAAAGGAAAAGAAAAAGAAAAAAAAATAAACACAGCACAGGGGCTCGAACTCGGCCCACTGCGCGCGCGCGCGGGAGGGGGGGTGTTTAGACTGGGTCGGGCTGGCCAGGGGGTCAGTCCGATGCTTGTGTTAGGATTAGGTTTAGGTTAGTTTTATTTAGGATAGGTTAATTAATAAATAAAAAATAATAATAAAATCAATCATGTGTCCAGACAGTTAGGGACACAGGAATCTACGTGTCCGTGCTATGCACGACACGTACGAACGTCTATGTACGTGTCCAAACACTGGACTAGTGTCCCCGTGTCCTGGCGAACCACGCACGTGGATTCGAGACACGGAAGACACGAAATGAGTCATGTTACTCACGTGTCCGGCGTCGAAGGAGGGTTTTTCGAGTGCTGGACGGCGAAGAAGTGGTCGGGGCGGTGGCGCTCCGGTGGCGCTGGGCGCGGCTCGACGCGGCGAACACGTCGGTGGCGGTTGGGGGCGGTGAACGTCGACGGTGGGGCTGGACGAAGTAGATGGCCGGAGTTAGGGTTACGGCTAGGGGTTTTGGGGAAGAAATGGGGCTGGGGGCGTCGATGGTGGTCGGGGTGATGGGGGTTGGGTCGGGGTGAGTGAGGGGGTCATTTATAGGGGCTTAGAGTCGGTCGAATGGGGCTAGGTCGGCCGGAAATGGCGGGGGGCAGCTGGCCGGTCGTCGGCAGCTGGCCAGTCGTCGGGGGTGGGTAGGATTAGGGTTTAGCGTTTAGGTCCCTGTAGTTTAGGTAATTGCAAATAGGTCCTAACAGAGTCTAAATGCAAAATAAAATTTGTATTCCACACTTTAAAACATTTTAATAATTATAAACTGATATATTAACAATTAAATAAATTGCATACTGATATAAAAATAATTCTAAAAATTACAGAATGATATTAAAATATTTTAAAAAATTATAAATTAATATTTTTGTATTTAAAACTCATTTAAAAATCATTTAAAAATTCTAAAAAAATTCTTAAAAATCATAATAAATATTTTAAGGCTAAAAAATAACATTAATAATTAATTAACACTAATTAAATAATTTTTGAAAAACAGGGGCTTACAAGTCTTCACTCCTTGAAAAATTTCGCCCTCGAAATTCACAAGGATTGAAGACCCTACAATATTCTAACATAGCAAGTAATGCAACAAAATGACTAAGGCTGCGATCGAAACTAACCTCTAAGGTATCAAGCGGGAACGGATGGTTCCCTCGCTGTGGTTGGATCGAACAAGTAAGGGTACCTCTCCCTCATGTCCGACTCCCTCTCCCAAGTAGATTCACCCGGAGAGTGACGGCTCCAAGCTACTCGTACTAAGGGTATAACCTTGTTCCTCAGCCTCTTCTCTCTCCTGTCTAATATCTCCACTGGCTGCTCAGAAACTGTAAGGCTCGGTCCGACCTCCAACTCTGAATGATCTAGCACATGACTAGGGTCTGGAACATATCTCCTCAGCTGAGATACGTGAAAGACATCGTGAACTCCTGCTAGGTTGGGTGGAAGTGCAATCCTGTAAGCTACCTCTCCAATCCTGCCAAGTACCTCGAACGGCCCGATGTATCTGGGGCTCAGCTTCCCTCCTCGTCCGAACCGGATCGTCCCTCTAGTAGGTGATATCTTCACTAGCACCATATCACCGTCTGCGAACTCCATCGGCCTGCGACTAGCATCAGCCCAGTGTTTCTGTCTGTCCTGAGCTACTCTGAGCCTGTCTCTGATCATCCCGACTTTCTCTGCTGTATCCGTGATCATCTCTGGCCCAAGCATAACTCTGCCTTCGACATCATCCCAAAAGAGCGGTGTGCGGCATCGTCGTCTATAAAGCGCCTCGAAAGGAGACATACCGATACTAGCTTGGTAGCTGTTGTTGTATGAAAACTCTACCAAGTGCAGATGGCTCTCCCATGATCCTCTAAAGTCCAGTACGCATGTCACGCCCCAGAACCAGAATACTGGAGAGCGGAGGAATGACTCAGCCAGCTACGTATTACGGGTAGATGAATACCGTATAATACGATCAATGTTGTCTAAAAGACAAGAGGGTGCATACTACATGAAAGTATCGCTATGGTCACTTCACATCTATTGTCTCAATCATTCAAACAAGAAGCAATAACAGAGAACATTTAAGAATAAGCAATAAGGCGTCCCAAATGCTTAGTCAAAATGTTCTTGAGATCTGGCTTTACAAAACATAGCCAGATGATATAGCAACATATACACAATTGTTATCAGCTGCAGTCTGACTTAATTACAATTATGTAAAAGTAAGTACAAGACAATCCGACTAACATGTCGGTGCCAAACGGCAAAATATAAAGTAAGTAACAAAACGAGCGGGGAAGTAAGGAACCCACTCGAGTCCTCCTGCGATCATTCCTCTAGTATTGACCATCTTGGAGGTAGAAGTAAGCTGAGTCCTCGGGAACCGACTCTAAATCTGGTCATGCAAAACCAGAGAGGTTAGACCTCTAATAGCAAGTACCGCAAGGAAGCACGATATGAGGAGTTAAAACCAGTAATAAGAGAATAGGATATATAGATCTCTGCTTGCTACTAGGATTCACATAATGTCACGACACTTCGAACCAACCTCCCAACCAAACAAGGACAGAGGTTGGCCCGTCATGTCTCGACACTCTGATCATCTTAGTTAGTTAACAGAGTAGGTACAGTACACAAACAAATCAGTTTAACCGGCCATGCAACTACTACGGCTTGCTACTGTGAGTCCCAAATTATCCTGGAATTATGCGATAAAGATTTCTCAGTTCTTACTATGAGCAAGCAAGGCTAGTCTATCCAATCAATCAATTGCGCCAATCATGAATTAGACGAGTCCCAGCGGGACGCCCGTCATCAATATACAATATACAATAATATAAGCAGATACCGCTCCCTGCCCGTGTAGCAGACTTGCAGTATCTGTGGGAACCAGCCGGCCTGTCGGGCACTAATAGTCCCAAAGAGGGCTGCCATGTAAGAACTCGGAAATCCATACTCTCCATACAATCATTATTTTATTTAACTTAGTAGCCTCTATGTTAAGTGAAATCCCATGCCGTGGATCATGGTCATTCAGAATGAGTACTTCCGTACAAGGTACGATATGCCCAACTCTACAACGATACCCGTGCGGTTAAGTTGTAGGTCTTACATAGCGTAATGCAACAACTAAAACTAACCACAAAATAATCATGCCTTGACCATAGAGTACACATGCTGCTTTCGTAAAATAAATAAATAAATTGTAGCCTGCATGTATCTATATGTCAATATTCGGGATTGGCCAATCGATTGCAAATATGAACGTGTCTTATTCCATTTAATTCAATAAGACGACTAGCCAGTCTCTTAGTTCCATCTAGGAACGCATGATCAATAATTAATCAAGATAACAATCAATGTTAATTAATGCCAAATTCGGAAAATAAAAATTGGGAAATAAATAATGATTGGGAAATAAATAATCTCATGCGCTGTAGAAAATGATTGGGAAATAAATAATCTCATGCGCGGTAGGAAATAATTGGGAAATAAATAATCTCATGCGCCTGAGGAATGAAGATTCATGCGGCTGTGGGAATGATTAGGAAATAAATAATCTCATGCGCTGTGGGAAATGATTGGGAAATAAATAATCTCATGCGCCTGAGGAATGAAGATTCATGCGGCTGTGGGAAATAAATCTCATGCGCTGTGGGAATGATTGGGAAATAAATAATCTCATGCGCTATGGGAAATGATTGGAAAATAAATAATCTCATGCGCTATGGAAAATAAAGATTCATACGCCTGTAGGAAATAAATCTCATGCGCTGTGGGAATGATTGGGAAATAAATAATCTCATGCGCTATGGGAAATGATTGGGAAATAAATAATCCCATGCGCCTGAGGAAGAAAGATTCATGCGGCTGTGGGAAATAAATCTCATGCGCTGTGGAAATGATTGAAAAATAAATAATCTCATGCGCTGTGGGAAATGATTGGAAAATAAATAATCTCATACGCCTGAGGAATGAAGATTCATGCGGCTGTGGGAATGATTGGGAAATAAATAATCTCATGCACTATGGGAAATGATTGGAAAATAAATAATCTCATGCGCCTGAGGAATGAAGATTCATGCGGCTGTGGGAAATAAATCTCATGCGCTGTGGGAATGATTGGGAAATAAATAATCTCATGCGCTATGGGAAATGATTGTGAAATAAATAATCTCATGCGCTATGGGAAATGATGGAAATAAATAATCTCATGCGCCTGAGGAAGAATGATTCATGCGGCTGTGGCTGTTCTTCTTCTCCGAATTTTTCTGAGAACAGAACCATGGAAGCCATTGCTTCCAAGCTCCATAAATCCTTCATTCTAAGCCCAAATCTGAACTTCCATAGGTCAAAATGGGGTAGAACGAAATTCTCTACAACATGGAACCATCAAAATTTGGAGATAACAAAGTTTACTAGATCAAAACCTAAAAAATCCGAAAATGCAACAAACTTAGATCTACAATAAAGAAGCCATGGAAATCGAAAATGCCAAGTACTAAAGAGACTTAGAATCAAATAAGGAAGATGATGGAATAATAAAAATGGGGATCCATCAAGAAGCAAGTTGGCACTTGCCTTGCTCTCCTAGGTTGGTGGGAGAGTTATAAGGAAGAAGAAGAGTAATGAGAAGAAGTAATGAAGAGAGAAAAAGGGTTTGGGACTTTAAATGGGGTGGTGGTAGGTGGGGGTTTATTTCGGTTCATGATGAACCAACATAATTAAACCAATCTGAGCCGAACCCATAGCAAAGCTAAAGCAGAGTATAAAAGCAGAAAATAAGGTGCAGAAATAAAATTGCAGGAAATTAATTAACATAAAAATTAAAGGAATTTAAATACAGAGCAATACATGATAAATATAAAATATTTACATTTAAACAGTACATGCATTCTAAAAATACATATTCTGGGAATGGGAAGTGACATCTCTACCCTCCTTAGAAAAATTCCGTCTTCGGAATTTCAGGTCCAAGCATGATAGAAATATCGAAGCTAAACTAATCTAAGTATAAACAATTGAGTAAGCAATCATTCTACAATGATAATAACAAGTAATGTATCTACATCTAACAATCTACAACATTAAAGAATTCTACTTATAAGGTGACAAGCATGAGGAGTTAAGACAATCAAGGTATACAGAAGAAAATATACCTTGTGAGTCAAACAGGTGCGGATACCGTGATCGGATATCATCCTCACGTTCCTACGTTGACTCTCCTAAAGAGTGATGACCCCAAGCAATCCGGACAAGGTTAATTGTTCGGTTCTTGAGTATCTTCTCTCTTCGGTCCAAAATAGACACAGGCTGTTACTCGTAAGACTGGTTGGTACCAACAACCAGCTCAAAATGATCAAGGACATGGCTTGGGTCCGATACATACCTTCGCAACTGAGATACATGAAACACGTCATGCACCTCTCGTAACGAAGGTGGAAGGGATAAACGATAAGCAACATCGTCTATCCTATCAAGGATAACAAATGGTCCTACGTATCTCGGACTCAACTTTCCGCGAACGCCAAATCTAATAACCCCACGGGTAGGTGAGATCCGCAAGAACACGTGGTCCCCAGCAGAAAACTCTAGCGGCCTACGATGCTGGTCCGCCCAATGACGATGCCGATCCTGCGCAACTCAAAGTCGCTCTCTAATTCCTTTAACCAATTCAACTGTCTGAACAATCATTTCCAGGCCTAACATCTTCCTCTCCCCGATATCATCCCATGCTAGTGGCGACCTACACTTCTTACCATATAGTGCTTCAAATGGCGCCATCTGGATACTGGCTTGATAACTGTTATTGTATGAGAACTCGACCAAGTGTAGGTGGCTCTCCCAAGATCCTCCAAAATCTAGGGTGCAAGCTCGCAATATATCCTCTAAAGTCTGAGTTGTTCTTTCTGATTGCCCGTCCGTCTGTGGATGGTAAGCCGTGCTAAATCTTAACTTGGTACCCAAGCTATGATGTAAGCTCTTCCAAAAATATGATGTAAAACGGGTATCTATGTATGATACAATACTGACTGGGACCCCATGCTGCCTGACTATCTGCTGCATATACAATTCTGCCAACTTCTCCGTAGATTGACCTACTCTAAAAGGAAGAAAATATGCCACCTTTGTAAGCCGATCTACTATCACCCAAATAGCATCTTTACCACTTGGTGATCTCGGTAAACCGGTCACAAAGTCCATTGTGACGTGTTCCCACTTCCATTCCTGTCACGACCCGCACCCGCTTTTCGGATACGAAACGTGTCCAAGCCCAGCCTACGTCGCAGTGTCGGCGGTAGTACGCTGTCTAAATACAAGTCACGACAATATAGATTCACATGGTAAACTAAATCTCATCCACAGGATTAATCATGTCATAGTCAAGATCAATGAAAAGACATGAACTGAATAATAATGAATAAACTGAATATCAAGAATCACTGTCACGTCCGGTGGACACAAATCCACTACCAATAGACGGAAGAAAATAGAAGAATACATGGAGTAACTAACTGAATAAAAACTGCTAATCTAGACCACCTCAAGTGCAAGCGATGCGATCTGATGCTGGCTCAACCCTCTGGTCTGCTCCTAACTCAAGCTCGGCTAACCTGAAGAGATCATCAGGTCCTCAGAGGACTAGCAAGATACATAAAAATGAGCCTTTCTAACAGTTTATTATGCATGGAGAGAATACAGAATAAACAAGTAAAACTGAGCAATGAAAGAAGCATGAAACTATACACTGTCTACACGAAAATGAACTGCTGAACAAGGACTAGAGAACTCATATCAAGGTGTCAACGGATAACCGAGACAAATACTCAAACCCTCGTCCCTATCGTGGACTCGCAGGTTTAAACTACTAATCCTCGTCCCTAGTGTGGACTCGCAAATTAGCATCTACTACTAACCCTCGTCCCTAGTGTGGACTCGCAGGCTAGCATCACCCTCGTCCCTAGTGTGGACTCGCAGGCGTAACCCTATACCACTAACCCTAGTCCCTAGTGTGGACTCGCAGGCTAGCATCTACTACTAACCCTCGTCCCTAGTGTGGACTCGCAGGCTAGCATAACCCTCGTCCCTAGTGTGGACTCGCAGGTGTGGACCAATAACTACTAACCCTCGTCCCTATCATGGACTCGCAGGTTAGCTTCAAGGTTCAAGACACGGAGGCACGACTCAATCAAGGCACGACGAATAAGACACAAAGCTAACTGTGAACACTGTCTAAAGCAATGATAAAATATACCAGCTTGATAGAAAAGATACATGGCAACAATATGAGAAAACTGGATAAAATAATAGACAGCGCATGTAAATAAAGCTGTGTAGAAAGGCAAGGTATACTTGCCTTAGGTCCTGTGATGTTGAGACGGTTCAAGTATTAAGCTCGAGTCCAGATGACCTATTTTATGAATTACAATGTCAACATATAATTGAATTTAAAGATTAACAATCTACTTAAATAACAGTCCTCTTGGTCTCTTGACCATCCCCTCCTTGGTTTAGTGCCTGTAGGTAAAAGTTGGGTTCACTATCATACTTGTATAGTTTTCCTCCCTTACTCATGTACTTATCTAGCTATACCTACCAATACAAGTTTCTATCTGTGCCCTACTGGTTCCTGAATTAATAACTCTTATCCCCTAAATGACCCTAGCCCACAGGTCACCATTGGTACTTGATACCCCATACATTGAAACAAAAGAACTGAAAAATGTTTATGAAGACAGAATCGAGAAACAAAATCTTGATGAAGTCATGCAAATGGATGGAAATGAATTGCTCAAGGATTCCATACTGAACTAGAAAGAGGCAACAACGAACCAATTCATGTTTCTGATGCAACAGAGGATGCATTTCCACATGAAAAGGTCACTGATACTTCCCTTTAGTTAATTATGTTATTCTTACTTATCAATTGAATGAATTCTGATTTCCTTATCCAAGTCCTAACAAAGATTTTCGAAAAGTAGATTTGAAAAGCAACATGAGTAATGAGTTTTCATACTTTGATCCACAGCATGAAGAGAGCAACTGCAAGATAGTGGATGACTTATCTGCTGTTAGCCACAAATTGGTTGAAGTATCTAACAAAATGGAAATACTACAGACAAGTGAATAAGTCATATGCAGATGTACAAATGATGCAATGAGCATGTGCAGCAGCTTGAAGGACTCTCAAGCACCATCTCCAACAATCTGGAGGTAGCTGAGACAATGGGGTATATTGAGAAGAATAGTGGAGCTGCCGAGGAAGCAAAATAAATAGGAAATCCAAAGAAGGCTTGTGTCCGAGTGGCTTAGAGTACTACTACTAGGAATCTGAGGAGCAACTCAAAATTACTTCCTAATGATCAATGATATGTAGTACCTGCTACTAGTAGGTCCTGCCTGCTTTGTGTGCAAAATCAATTTCATTACAAGATAGGGATATCTAGTGTATTGTGAGGTCAGGTGGATCTGTGTGTAAGCTTTAACCTACGTATTCCCAGGTACAAATATGTGTGTGTGTCAGAGAATTGTAGGTGTAGCTACAGTGCAGCAATTTGCAGTGTGATACAAAATAAAATGCAACCGGTTTTGCATCAATGGAGTAAATTCATGTAGATATGAGTGTAGGTGTTCTGCATTTGTATGCAGATTCCATCTGCAACAGCAGCTGCATCAGTAGCTCCTATGGAGCCCGGTATGTAGCAGTAGTCTAAACTACAGTTGCAAATATGGAATGTCATTGGTGTAAGGAGTTAATTGATAATACAGAAACTACATGGAATGAGGTTGCACCATGAAAAGTGTACTGTACTCAATATGCAGGACAATGGTGAAATTTGTGTTTTGATGCAAAGTCTGCTGTAACTCTATAATGTACTATCCAGGAACACAACTGGTACATCTATACACTCCCAAATAGGCCAACATTGATATCGATTTCTATTGGGTCTATAAATAGATGTGGGCTGTTGTGCACTCTCTAGATTCAATGGACACTACTGATATTTGGAAATGACATAAACATTATCCTCTTAACTATCCTGCCACCAGGTAATCCTTGAAGTTCCTAATGGACTATAGGGCAACAACACTATTACTGAACCGATCTCTGGACAGGACAAAATACTAACCTGTGCAATTAACAGGAATACTCACTGAAAGTTCAAGCAATTACCTGGGCACGCACTCCACCAAGTTACATGTATTTTGAAGTTGGTCCACTGCAAATAACCTGAACAGAAATGGTTTGTTTAAACATGCATCTCTACCAGTGAATGCCATGATTCAACTCAGGCTCAAGACCCTGGAAAACGAGTGGAATCAACTCAGGCTTGAGAACTTGAGGACCTGGACCACAGGAATATATACAGGGAGGGTACACCTTAGATGCTAGGATTTCCTGTACCTGGTCAGACACTCATACACCAGATGCCTCTAGACCCTATAGGCATCTATATCAGCATGCAATACAACAATCAATGAAGGACAGGTGCAACTTGGAACGCAGGATATTAGGAATGCAGTGAATACATCATGTGGATAGATAATTCGAAATTTGCAGGACAATTATCTAGAGTTCCCATGTCGAACTGAAATTTCCCAAGGATACTTGAATCCCATTCATAACTGGTCAATTCTCAGTTATAGGTAAGACCAAGACTCAACAAAAATTCAATTACGCCTAAAGCAAGTGGTCAAGGGTTCCTCTGCAAGCAAAAGTTTGCAACAGAATTGACCTTCAACTAAAAATCCTACTGACTCAAATCTATGTCCAACAATCAGTCGGAGGAAGGTAACTGTGATCACTCTGACCCCAACTTGTGTCGGTCGTGTCCTGGCTTGATAGTGTCACCCAATCCGTGTTCGTAGCTATCCTTGTTCACTCGTGTTCTTCAGGGACGTTACTGCCTGAGTTTAAATGTCACCGATGAAAGAAAAAATAATACTGGAAGTCAATGAGTCCAATTCGCAACTTCTCGTGTGTCGTATACACCGATTCCTTAAAGAAGAATTGGATGTAGCATTTAGTCGAACAGAATATGTGAAACACAGAGATTCTTGTTAGATGGCTTCCCTGACAGATTTGATTTCCAGAATTCGATAATGAACAGAAGATCACCTTAATATAATCAAAGGCTCGAAAAATCCAGATCGAATCAAAACCCGAGCCATTGGACACGTACAATCGAATCCATTGCCACGAATCTATATGAGAATAAATAATAGGAACAAATTTACTATTGAAACAATCGAATTAAAGGAATGAAACTCACCAATATCCTATGTCCTGATACTTGTACTAGGCTTATAGGCTATATTCAAAGGGGATCGGGTACTACCATCTATATGTTTTAATAGGGTTCCCTATTGGCATTAAAACGAACAGGAAACTACCATCTACTAATTCCTTTAACAATGACCGAGATGAAAGTAGGTTAGTTACCTATTTGCAAACAAAGCCTCCTCTGAATCCTTCGACTGCTCTCTGTTTCCTCTTCGTGGCAGAGCTTCTAGGGTTTGTAGATAGGTTTTGGGGGATCGGCTACAATCTCTTATATATATATACTGATGATCGATCAATATAGGGAGATAAATAGGAGTTTGATTTGCTCTTACCTGAAGGTTATTTGAATTCTAATTGAATTCAAATCAGTAGGAGTTCGGTTAAAAGAAGTTTTGAATTTGAGACATATGCACCAAGGCCCTTGTTATACTATTATTACTCCTTGAACCCTTCCTTAGAATTTCAAATAAAAACCCATATAAACATAACAATTGTATGTGACAGAATAATACAATAAAATGTATGAAAAAAAATATACGAGGATAAAATTGGTCGAGGGGTTGACAATTCCGGGATAGGAAGTGGTTGCAATAACCCAGCTGGCCTCTACTGTTCTGCCTTCACTTGCTGACATACCAAGCAACGGGAAACAAATCTAGCTATCTCCCTCTTCATCCCGTTCCACCAGAATGCTGCTTGATATCTTGGTACATCTTGGTCCCTCCAGGGTGTGTAGAATATTGAGAACTGTGAGCTTCTGTCATAACCTCCTGTCTGATATCTCCACTAGGCACACATAGGCGTGATCCAAACCTAAGCGTACCATCTTCATGAACTTGCATCTCCTTTCTGAGTCCTGACTCACATTCTGCTCTAAGCTTCTGAATCCTTGGGTCTTGTGCCTGAGCTGCCTTGATCCTGTCTACCAAGTCGGATTGAACTTGTAGACTTGCCAGAATTCCTACATCACTAGGAAGTATAACTTCGATGTCCATCTCCTGAAGGTCTTCTAAGATATGACTCTGTGTTGTTAACATAAATGCGCCGCCTCTCCTGCTGAGAGCATCTGCTACCACATTAGCCTTGCCTGGATGATACTGAAGCTCCACGTCGTAATCCTTAATCAACTCCAACCATCTTCTCTGTCTCATGTTCAGTTCCTTCTGGGTAAAGATGTACTTCAGACTTTTATGGTCTGTGTACATGTCTACTCGGTCACCATATAAGTAATGCCTCCATAGCTTCAAAGCAAATACTACTACCGCCAACTCCAAGTCATGAGTTGGGTAATTCTTCTCGTGGTCTCGGAGCTGCCTAGATGCATATGCTATCACCTTCCTATGCTGCATGAGGACACACCTAAGTCCTTTTCCTGACGCATCACAATATACTGTAAAACCTCCGGGTCCAACTGGCAATGTAAGAATAGGCGCTGATATCAATTTCTGCTTCAGATTCTCAAATGATGACTGACATTCTACCGACCAGACGAATGGTACATCTTTCCGTGTCAAGCGGGTCATGGGTGCTGAAAGTCTCGCAAAGTCTGATACAAACCTTCTGTAATATCCTGCCAATCCCAAGAAACTCCGCACATCTGCTACGGTCTTGGGTACTGGACAACTTTCTACTGCTTCTACCTTCTTGGGATCCACTGCTACTCCAGCTCCTGATATGATATGACCCAAAAATAAAATGTGATCCGACCAAAACTCACACTTGCTGAGCTTGGCATACAACTGGTTCTCTCTCAGAACCTGTAACACCTTCCGGAGGTGATCTTCATGCTCCTCTTCACTAGTTGAATATACAAGAATGTCGTCGAGAAATACAATGACAAATTGATCCAAGTACGGCATAAAGATGCGATTCATTAAATCCATAAAGATTGCTGGAGCATTGGTCAAACCAAACGGCATTACTAAGAATTTATAATGCCCATACTTCGACCTGAATGCTGTCTTGGGAATATCCTTCTTCCGAACCCTCACTTGATGATACCCTGAACGAAGATCTATCTTGGAGAAAACTCTAGCTTTGCTCAACTGATCAAACAAGTCGTCGATCCTGGGTAGTGGGTACTTGTTTTTTACTGTCGCCGCGTTAAGCTTCCTGTAATCAATGCACAATCTGGATGACCCATCCTTCTTTCCCACAAGTACCACTGGTGCTGCCCATGGTGATATGCTAGCTTGGATAAACTTCTTCTCCTTCAGTTCCTCTATGTGCTGATATACCTTGGCCTGCTCGGAATCCGCCATTCTATAAACTCGATCTGATATCGGTTTAGTTCCAGGTGCCAATTCTATACTGAACTCGATATCTCTAATCGGTGGTAGCCCTGGAAGTTCTTCGGGAAATACGTCTAGAAATTCTTCAACTACCTTCGGAACTTGAACTTCTTCCATTGTCGTTATTACTCCCTGCTCTTGTTGAGTTGCCTCTGATCTGACTAAGGTGAATCTCTTCATGCCTGGAATATCAAAAGATACACTCCCTCTACGACAATCTATCGTCGCATGACTGTCTTTCAGCCAGTCCATGCCTAAGATAACGTCGAAATTTCCAATAGGAAATTCTATCAACCGGGCGGGTAAGAAATGCCCGCAAACTACAACGCTACACGCTAGAATAACTCTACTAACTCCTACGAGCCCATTGCCAGTGAGTATATTCAACCTCCCTGACAATGCCTTGAATTCTATTCCTTGCCGTGTTACAAATTGTGCAGATATAAATGAGTGTGATGCTCCCGAATCAAACAATGCTACTGCGGGATATGAGGCGACGAGAATGTTACATGCCACAACATCTCCCGATGCTAATGCCTCCTCCAAGGACAGAGTGAATGCCTGCCCTCGACCTCCTTGTTGGTTTCCATGCTGCGGCCTAGCCTGGTGCTGCCGCTGGCCCCTGCCTTGGTGATGTTGGGGTGGTCTATGCTGGTGTTGCTGTATCGGCGGTCCCTGCTGCCGAAACATTTGAGCCTGTGGCATGAACGGACGCTGTGCCAACGGCCTCACTGCTACCGCTGGCCCTCGATACTGTCCTGTCCCTGGTGCTGGCAGAGCAGGAAACTGCTGTACTGGTCCTCCTGACCTCGAATTCATGGGACATGTGGTAACCCGATGATCTGGATTTTCATATATCAAACACAGTCCGTTCAATGTCCGACACACATCTCTAGTGTGCCCCATCTTCCCACAATAAGTGCAGCCCGCTGGGGGTTGCTGATTCTTCTTCTGTTGCTGCTGCTGCCTGGGTGGTGGTGCTGGCCCTCGTATTGCCACATCGTGAATGCGAATGCCAAGGGATGGTGCTGTTGTTCGGGGCGCTGCTCCCCCTCCTCCTTCAATCTGACTGTGTGATCTCTTCTGACCTCCAGTCCTTGTCGTGATCCTCTGAGTGGTGATCTCATGCCTCCGAGTGGCCGTCAATATCTCATCGAAAGTCTGATAATTGTGCCCCTCTATCAACTGCAAGAGTTCAAGATGAAACCCTTGCTGAAACCTCATAGCCCTCTGGCTCTCTGTGGCTACCATCTCCGGGGCGAACCTACTCAATCTGCAGAACTTCGCTGCATAAGCATCTACCGTCTTGCCAGCCTGTCTGAGGTTGATAAACTTCTGTTGTAGCTCAAACTGTGCAACAACTCCATAATACTTCGTCTTGAATCTTGTAGTAAAATCGTCCCAAGCCACAGGACGTCTGATGCCTACCTCCTCTGTTTCCCACCAATCACGTGCGAGATCCTGAAGTAACAACTTCACCTGATCCACACGTTCTTCTGTCGGCACCTTAGCGGCTGTCAAAATAGCCTTAATATCCTTAAGCCATGCATCTGCTGAGATGGCATCCTCCGTGCCTTCGAAACGGCGGGGGTTGTACTTACAAAACCTGGCTGATGCTCCTGAATCTGGCCTCGCCCCTCTTTTCAATGCCGTCTGCAACCCTTGGTTGAGTAGTACATTTTGCACTTGTAACTGAGCGTGCATGCGCTGCTGGGCTAACATCTGATGTTGCTGAGTAGCCATCATCCCTCTCATGATCTCCAGAAGGGCTGGTGTGTCTACTTCCACAGGGGTAGGTGGAACTGTTGGTGGTGGTAGAACATCCGGATACTGCGATCCAGCTGCTGCTTCCACTATCACTTCATCTTGAATAGCCTCTTGGGGTAGTACTAGCCCTTGTTGCTGACCAACCTGGTCAGGTTGTCCATGTTGCTCTTGTTGTTGTTGCCTAGTCCTGACAGATGCGGACGAGGTGCCCCTAAGAAAAGGGACAAGAGAACAATCAAACGATCGGACTGGAAAGATCAATGAAGTCAAAGGTACCGGAATGTCAAGCTAGAGTCGAGAGTAACGAATCATGAGATCAAGGGGAAACATGTGTGATTGAGACATCCTATAAATTAAAACACCCCACAAGTCTGAAACCAGACCTCATGGGCCACCACTAAAACCTTGTCACGCTCCAGAACCAGAATACTGGAAAGTGGGGGAATGACTCAGCCAGCTACGTATTACGGGTAGATGAATACCGTATAATACGATCAATGCTGTCTAAAAGACAAGGGGGTGCATACTACATGAAAGTCTCGCTATGGTCACTTCACATCTATTGTCTCAATTATTCAAACAAGAAGCAATAACAGAGAACATTTAAGAATAAACAATAAGGCGTCCCAAACGCTTAGTCAAAATGTTCTTGAGATTTGGCTTTACAAAACATAGCCAGATGATATAGCAACATATACACAATTGTTATCAGCTGCAGTCTGACTTAATTACAATTATATAAAGTAAGTACAAGACAATTCGACTAATATGTCGGTGCCAAATGGCAAAATATAAAGTAAGTAACAAAATGAGCGGAGAAGTAAGGAACCCACTCGAGTCCTCCTGCGATCATTTCTCTAGTATTGACCATCTTGGAGGTAGAAGTAAGCTGAGTCCTCGGGAACCGGCTCTAAATCTGGCCATGCAAAACCAGAGAGGTTAGACCTCTAATAGCAAGTACCGCAAGGAAGTACGATATGAGGAGTTAAAACCAGTAATAAGAGAATAGGATATATAGATCTCTGCTTGCTACTAAGATTCACATAATGTCACGACACTTCGAACCAACCTCCCAACCAAACAAGGACAGAGGTTGGCCCGTCATGTCTCGACACTCTGATCATCTTAGTTAGTTAACAGAGTAGGTACAGTACACAAACAAATCAGTTTAACCGGCCATGCAACTACTACGGCTTGCTACTGTGAGTCCCAAGTTATCCTGGAATTATGCGATAAGGATTTCTCAGTTCTTACTATGAGCAAGCAAGGCTAGTCTATCCAATCAATCAATTGCGCCAATCATGAATTAGACGAGTCCCAGCGGGACGCCCGTCATTAATATACAATATACAATAATATAAGCAGATACCGCTCCCTGCCCGTGTAGCAGACTTGCAGTATCTGTAGGAACCAGCCGGCCTGTCGGGCACTAATAGTCCCAAAGAGGGCTGCCATGTAAGAACTCGAAAATCCATACTCTCCATGCAATCGTTATTTTATTTAACTTAGTAGCCTCTATGTTAAGTAAAATTCCATGCCGTGGATCATGGTCATTCAGAATGAGTACTTCCGTACAAGGTACGATATGCCCAACTCTACAACGATACCCGTGCGGTTAAGTTGTAGGTCTTACATAGCGTAACGCAACAATTAAAACTAACCACGGAATAATCATGCATTGACCATAGAGTACACATGCTGCTTTCGTAAAATAAATAAATAAATTGTAGCCTGCATGTATCTATATGTCAATATTCGGGATTGGCCAATCGATTGCAAATATGAACGTGTCTTATTCCATTTAATTCAATAAGACGACTAGCCAGTCTCTTAGTTCCATCTAGGAACGCATGATCAATAATTAATCAAGATAACAATCAATGTTAATTAATGCCAAATTCGGAAAATAAAAATTAGAAAATAAATAATGATTGGGAAATAAATAATCTCAAGTTGTAGAAAATGATTGGGAAATAAATAATCTCATGCACGGTGGGAAATGATTGGGAAATAAATAATCTCATGCGCAGGAATGAAGATTCATGCGGCTGTGGGAATGATTGGAAAATAAATAATCTCATGCGCTGTGGGAAATGATTGGGAAATAAATAATCTCATGCGCCTGAGGAATGAAGATTCATGCGGCTGTGAGAAATAAATCTCATGCGCTGTGGGAATAATTGGAAAATAAATAATCTCATGCGCTATGGGAAATGATTGGAAAATAAATAATCTCATGCGCTATGGGAAATAAAGATTCATGCGCCTGTGGGAAATAAATCTCATGCGCTGTGGAAATGATTGGGAAATAAATAATCTCATGCGCTATGGAAAATAATTGGGAAATAAATAATCTCATGCGCCTGAGGAAGAAAGATTCATGCGGCTGTGGAAAATAAATCTCATGCGCTGTGGAAATGATTGGGAAATAAATAATCTCATGCGCTGTGGAAAATGATTGGGAAATAAATAATCTCATGCGCCTGAGGAATGAAGATTCATGCGGCTGTGGGAATGATTGGGAAATAAATAATCTCATGCGCTGTGGGAAATGATTGGGAAATATATAATCTCATGCGCCTGAGGAAGAAAGATTCATGCGGCTGTGGCTGTTCTTCCTCTCCGAATTTTTCTGAGAACAGAACCATGGAAGCCATTGCTTCCAAGCTCCATAAATCCTTCATTCTAAGCCCAAATCTGAACTTCCATAGGTCAAAATGGGGTAGAACGAAATTCTCTACAACATGGAACCATCAAAATTTGGAGATAACAAAGTTTACTAGATCAAAACCTAGGAAATCCAAAAATACAACAAACTTAGATCTACAATAAAGAAGCCATGGAAATCGAAAATGTAAAGTACTAAAGAGACTTAGAATCAAATAAGGAAGATGATGGAACAATAAATATGGGGATCCATCAAGAAGCAAGTTGGCACTTGCCTTGCTCTCCTAGGTTGGTGGGAGAGTTATGAGGAAGAAGAAGAAGAGTAATGAGAAGAAGTAATGAAGAGAGAGAAAGGGTTTGGGGCTTTAAATGGGGTGGTGGTAGGTAAGGGTTTATTTCGGTTCATGATGAACCAACATAATTAAACCAATCTGAGCCGAACCCATAGCAAAGCTAAAGCAGAGTATAAAAGCAGAAAATAAGGTGCAGAAATAAAATTGCAGGAAATTAATTAACATAAAATTTAAAGGGATTTAAATACAGAGCAATACATGATAAATATAAAATATTTACATTTAAACAGTACATGCATTCTAAAAATACATATTCTGGGAATGGGAAGTGACAACGCAGGTCCTCAGCATATCCTCCAGTGTCTGTATCGTCCTCTCGGACTGCCCATCTGTCTGCGGGTAGTACGCCGTACTGAACTTGAGCCTACTGCCCAACTCCTCCTGCAAGCTCCTCTAGTAGTGGGATGTGAATCTGTTGTCTCTGTCCGACACGATGCTCACCGACACTCCGTGTAGGCGAACTATCTGCTGCATGTATAGTTCCGCCAACTTCTCAGTGGAAAGCCCCACCTTGAAGGGTATGAAGTGCGCACACTTCGTCAGCCTGTCCACGATGACCCAAATGGCATCCTTCCCTCCTTGGGAACGAGGAAGCCCTGAGACGAAGTCCATCGTAATATGTTCCCACTTCCACTCGAGAATGGGTAACGGCTGCAACAAACCAGCTGACCTCTGGTGCTCCGCCTTGACCTGCTGGCAAACTAGGCATCTCGAGATGAAACGTGATACATCCATCTTCATCCCGTGCCACCAAAGATGTTCCCGCAAGTCATAGTACATCTTGTTAGCACCAGGGTGAATAGAATATCTCGATCGGTGCACCTCCTGCAAGACTGCCTCTACCAGCTCTTCCTTCGGCACGCACAATCGGCTGCCATGCCTCAGGGATCCATCATCTGCTGTAGTGAAGTCATCCAGCAATCCAGCTAACGCCTGGGCTCGAAGTCTGCGATGGCTCTCATCTGTAGACTGTGCCTTCCGGATCTGCTCCATCAAACCTAACTGAATGTCAAGCGCCATCATCTGTATCACTGATCCTGGACGAACTAGCTCGATACCGAGCTTCTCCAGATCTTCCCGCAAATGCCGATCAATCATCAGGTACCATGCCATCGGATGCCTGCTCAGCTCATCCGCCACCACATTTGCCTTCCTGGGATGATACTGTAAATCGATGTCGAAGTCTTTCATCAACTCCAACCATCATCTTTGCCTCATGTTCAGCTCTTTCTGCGTGAACACATACTTCAAGCTTTTATGGTCAGTAAAGATTTCCACATGCTCTCCGTATAAGTAATATTTCCATAACTTGGTGCAAAGATCACCGCAGCTAACTCTAGGTCATGGATAGGATAATTCCGCTCATGAGTCCGCAATTGCCTAGATGCATAAGCAATCACTTTCCCATGCTGCTGTAGGACACATCCTAGCCCCTTCCCAGAAGCATCGCTGTAAATGGTGAAACCTCCAGAACCTGAAGGTAATATCAGAACTGGAGCGGTCGTCAGCCTCCTCTTCAGCTCCTCAAATGCTGCCTGACAGTCCTCTGACCAGATGTACTCTGTGTCCTTCCGTGTCAGCTTCGTCATGGGTTCAGCTATCCTAGCAAAGTCCTGGACGAACTTTCTATAATAGCCTGCTAAACCCAGAAAGCTCATGATCTCTGAAACTGACGTCGGAGCCTTCCATGTCTCAACTGCAGCAATCTTCCTGGGATCCACCGAGATTCCATCCCCAGTGACTACATGGCCGAGAAACTCCACTCGGTCTAAAAAGAACTCGTACTTCGGCAATTTGGCAAACAGTCTCTCCTGCCTCAGAATCCCCAAAACTATCCGCAAGTGCTCTGCATGCTCCTCTGGCGTCTTCGAGTATATCAGGATGTCGTCGATAAACACTACGACGAACTTATCCAGATACTGGTGAAATGTCTTATTCATCAAATTCATAAAGACAGCTGGCACATTTGTGAGACCAAATGGCATCACCAGAAACTCGTACTGCCCGTACTTCGTATTGAACGTCGTCTTCTGGATGTCTGCTGCCCTAACCTTCACCTGGTGGTACCCGGATCTCAAATCTATCCTGGAAAACACCTTTGCCCTGCTCAACTGGTCGAACAAATCATCTATCCTGGGCAGAGGATATTTATTCTTGATGGTGATGGCATTCAAGACCCGGTAGTCAATACACAACCGGACTGTACCATCCTTCTTAGGCACAAAGAGCACTGGCGCTCCCCATGGAAAAGCACTGGATCGAATGAAACCCTTTTTCAACAGGTCATCAATCTGCTCTTTCATCTCCACGGCCTCCTTGGAATTCACTCTATAGCAAGCCCGGGATACTGGTGATGAACCCGGCACTAAATCTATGGTGAACTCTATATCTCTGTCAGACGGAAGCCCTGGAAGATCCTCTGGGAATACATCCATAAACTCCCTAATGATAGGGTATGGCGGTGCTACGTCCCCAACTGTCGCACAACAGTTCGGCTCTAGGCTGATCTCCGGCCCTGTCCTCCTGACACTGAATGGTGCTGTGCCTGGGGGACTGAACAAAATACTACCCTCATGACAATCTATAGATGCATGGGCATAGCTAAGCCAGTCCATCCCAATATGATATCATAACCGGGGAGTGGCATCACAAAGAATCGTCCCCTGAACTCTCTCCCGGCTATAAAAATAGAACATCTATAGATAGCTCTAACAGGCACTGGTCCTCCTCCCGTCATCACTCTACTAATCTCCGCAGTAGGTGAAGCTACTAGATGGTGTTTATGCATAAACTCTAATGATAGGAAGCTATGAGATGCACCAGAATCAAACAAGCATAGAGCTAGAAAAGTATGCAAATAAACATGACCTGTGATGACGTCAGCTAAGTAATCTGGCTCCGAAACCTGCTCAGGCTACGGCTCAAGGGCTAGGCTATAAACCTTCCCCTGAGGTCCCTTCTGCTGCTGCAGATGCTGCCCAAACCTCTGCTGCTGAGTCGAAAGCGGTCCTCTAGGTCCCTTGGCTACTGGGCATTCCCGTATCATGTGGGTGGCAGACCCACAAACTAAGCACTGCTTCAACCTCTTCCTGCAGATGGAGTAATCATGCCCTGGTCTTCCACAGAAAGAACATATAGCTCCCTTCTGCTGCTGCTGCTGATGTCGGGGTCCCGGGGCTCTAACTGGCGGGGTCTGATGATGTGGTGTAGGGGGACGGTAAGTCTGCTAGTGCGGTGTCGGTGCTCTCTGCTGGAAAGCCTGACGCTTGGACGGTCCCTCATGATGTACAGAAGCCGGCCTCTTGCTAGACAGAAGACGCTCCTCGATGCTCCGGGCCAACTCTAGGCTCTGGTAGTAGTCAGTCGTACCGTTCGCCACTATAAGAATGCCGATGTCTGGAACTAGACCATGGCAAAACCTACGGGTCATCTCCTCTGGATCTGCAACCAGACTAGGAGCGAAACGGCTCAGGCGACTAAACTCTGCCACATACTCGTCAACAGAACGGTTCTCCTGCTGGATGTTCTGGAATCGTAGCCCCATGGCTACTCTAGCAGTGGTCGAGAAGAATTTCTTCTTGAACTGGGTCTTGAACTGATCCCAAGTGGCTCTCCCTCTCGCAAACAACGGCTCATTCCGGAACCAGACTCCTGCCAAGTCTATCAGCAGAAATCTCGCTGCCTCGACCTGGAGGTCACCCGGCATCCTAACTCCAAGGAGCTTCCTCTCTACCGAGTCTAGCCAGTCATCTGCTACTACTATACCCTCAGTCCCTGAGAACTCCTTGGGATTCAGACCCATGAAGTCCTTGATCGTCCCCGCTCTTTGTCATGGCTCTACAGGTGGTGGGACCACGGTACGTTCCTCAGAACGCTCCATGCTCTAGCGGAGTAGGGTAGTCTGCTCCTGATGGGTTGTTAGGAACCCCTGGATCATAGTGAGCAGCTGGTTTTCGTCGAGTGTGACGGAAGCCTAGGTAGGTATGGTAATAGGGGGTGGTGGAAGTATTGGGTTCTGCTGGACATGTGATGTGGAGGGTGGTGGAGGCATCTGGGTTTGTGGATCTGTGGAGTGGGGGAATGTGGTAGGTGGAGGTGGGGGTGTATCAGTCAACTGGTCAGCTGACTGGATATGGAGTGCGCCATTCTCAGGTGTAACATACTGGGATGAACGAGTAAGCACCATCTAATTACAATAAAAAGGACTTATAAGGACTTGTTTAAAGTAAGCAATCATAGGCAAGAAAATCTAATTATAATAGCAAGCATGTGATATACTTCCTATGTTACAATCCTAGCATTCCTCTAGGTGTTCTAAGCGTCATTCCTAATGTTGTCTAATTACCTTAAGTTCCTAATTGCAGGCATGCTTGGTACAATAACATAACCAAATAATTTAGTCTCGACCTGCGTGGGCCACCACTAAAAACATGTCACGATCCGTTACCCAAATTATTGGGCCGGGCCGTGTCATGTCCAGCCTATGCTTGAGATAAAACACAGTAAGCTGTTCTAGAACTAACAAGATGAGACTAAATGTGCTAACAGTTCTATAAGTGAATAAAAGTCATAAATGCTCCAAACACAAAAGTCGTCTCATATAGTAAAATATCTAAGTACAAGTCTGAAATGTAAAACTGGATACATGTCCAGTTACAAAATACGTAGTCTAATACATGACTACACTCAAAAGTCTAAAGCAAAAAGATAACTAGGCGAGGTTCCCTGCAGGAACATCCTCGTAAAGCAAAGCCGGGTCCTCGACAGTATCTCCATAATATGTGTCGCAGAGTAACTCCTCCTCAGTAAGGACACCTACAACGTTATCCTGTCAGGACGGGAGCAAGTACTGATTCTAGCAAACTAGCATATGAAACATGGAAATGAACATAGAGGAATAACTGGAAACATGGCATCACATAATCTATCATGGCAAGGACACATATGTCATAGAGACAGATGTATATGTAATATTTAAAACTGTAGCAGGTACGTGATCGTCAATAGGTGTAAAATGTACTGTGGTACAAGTATATAAAATGTACTTCCGTACAAATAAAACAAGCGATAGGTGTACATACGTACAAATACAGCTGGTGCGCCTACGACAAGGTATACATATAAAATGTCAACCTTGCTCGGTACGTACGTACGAGTAAGGGGGCATGATCACGTACGCTACTAACAGTTTTCCCATAACCCATATTCTAATCATGTGAGAGATACATAAAGACTGTTCTAAGTATGGTAGTAATGGAAAGTACAACATGTGATATTTTAACTTGCTACCCCAAGGATCAGCATTTAACATGGTTGGATTAGCAGTTCATTTATGTAACAGTATGTAAAGTTCGTAGAAAGTACTTGCCTCTAGCAAAGCAAAGCAAAGCAAGCTACGATAAAAGTGCTATAGATGTCTGGTAACTCGTCACTGTAGAAATAAATACATAAACTTAGCTTTTACACTAAGCTAAAACACTAGGACACTAATTTGTGCAACACGACTTGTGACTGGGCACCTAGCCAAAATGATGACTTTAGCATAGGAGTCTAATGTAGGGTGACACACTACTTTAACTAAATTTCTAGGGTCTTTACACTAGTGAGGGGTGAGGTTCAATACGGCTAAAACTCAAAGTAGCACAAAAAGTTGCAAGTCGTAATTAATCAATAAATAAATCAAATGATCATTGTGTTTTAACAATTTTTGAGATAGACAAAAAGCTTAATTTTTATATAAAATAAAGTACCAAAATGATCCTTGTTAATTATAGAAATTTATTATAATTTTTCTAGGATTTATTAACCAGTACAAGTATTTTATAAAAATCAGTTTTCCTAAGTATACAGAAAATGAATTTTGGTTTCATATGCCAAACTAGTGGCAAAACTATGAATTAAATACTATAAAAATTATACTAAATTAGCTAAATTAACATAGTATCTAAATACTATTTTTTCAGGATTTTAACAGTACTTTAAGTATTTTTAGAAATTCAAAAACAGCATTGCACACAATTGAAATTAAATAATTAATTATCTGCGTATTTTGTCCATGTATATAATTTGAACCAAAGTTCAAATACAGGACCCAAGGCCATGAATCATGTCCAATATGACTTGTACAGGTCTTGAATGTGTGAAAACATATTTGGGCCCAAAAACCCATGCTAGGTTTGGACACCAAATGGTTGCAGTAATTTAAATACACCCAAAAATACGAAGTGGTAAAAATGCAAAATAAATATTAATATTCTAATAAGGTAAATTATACAAAATGAATATATACATACATATGTTAAAAGTACATATATATATATATATATATATAAGAAAATACTTAATTATAAAATATATATACATATACAAATATTGTATACATATATATAATAGTATATATATAATAATATATATACACATGAAAATATATACATATATACATATATGTATATAAATACTAATATATATATATAAATTTACTAAATATAAAGATATATATACATATATAAAAATACTGCCTATATACAGTATATACATATATATATACAAATATATGTATATACATATATATATATAAATAACAGAAAAAGAAAAAGAAAAAGAAAAAGAAAAAGAAATAAACACAGCACAAGGGCTCGAACTCGGCCCACTGCGTACGGAGGGGGGGGGAGGTTTAGACTAGGTCGAGCTGGCCAGGGGGTCAGTCCAATGGTTGTGTTAGGATTAGGTTTAGGTTAGTTTTATTTAGGATCGGTTAATTAATAAATAAAAAAAATAATAAAATCAATCCTGTGTCCGGACAGTTAGGGACACAGGAATCTACGTGTCCGTGCTATGCACGACACGTACGAACGTCTATGTACGTGTCCAAACACTGGACAAGTGTCCCCGTGTCTTGGCGAACCACGCATGGGGATTCGAGACACGGAAGACACGAAATGAGTCCTGTTACTCACGTGTTCGGCGTCGAAGGGGGGTTTGTCGAGTGCTGGACGGCGGAGAAGCGGTCGGGACGGTGGCGCTCCGGTGGCGCTGGACGTGGCTCGACGCGGCGAATACGTCGATGGCGGTTGGGGGCGGTGAACGTCGACGGTGGGGCTGGACGAAGTAGATGGCCGGAGTTAGGGTTACGGCTAGGGGTTTTGGGGAAGAAATGGGGCTGGGGGCGTCGATGGTGGTCGGGGTGATGGGGGTTGGGTCGGGGTGAGTGAGGGGGTCATTTATAGGGGCTTAGAGTCGGTCGAATGGGCCTAGGTCGGCCGAAAATGGCGAGGGGCAGCTGGCCGGTCGTCGGCAGCTGGCCAGTCGTCGGGGGTGGGTAGGATTAGGGTTTAGCGTTTAGGTCCCTGTAGTTTAGATAATTGCAAATAGGTCCTAACAGAGTCTAAATGCAAAATAAAATTTGCATTCCACACTTTAAAATATTTTAATAATTGCAAACTGATATATTCACAATTAAATAAATTGCATATTGATATAAAAACAATTCTAAAAATTACAGAATGATATTAAAACATTTTAAAAAATTGTAAATTGACATTTTTGTATTTAAAACTCATTTAAAAATCATTTAAAAATTCTAGAGAAATTCCTAAAAATCATAATAAATATTTTAAGGCTAAAAAATGATATTAATAATTAATTAACACTAATTAAATAATTTTTAAAAAATAGGGGCTTACACCGTGTTTCTAACACGAAGAATGACCATTCTCCTGTGTTTTAACACTGTAATGATCATTCTCCGTGTAAATTAAGACGGAGAATGACCATTCTCCGTGTAATTTAGCACGGAGAATGGCCATTCTCCGTGTAAATTAAGACGGAGAATGCCATTCTCCGTGTTACTAACACAGAGAATGACTATTCTCCATGTAAATTAAGACGGAGAATAACATTCTCCGTGTTACTAACACGGAGAATAGCCACCCTCATGCGAAATTAACATTTTTCGTGTTCTAACACGGAGAATGATCATTCTCCTGCATTTTATGGTCAGTTGAAACTTTGAAGGACCATAACTTTTGACTGGGAGGTCGAAACGAGGCCCGGTTTGTCCCAAAATGAGTGTATCTTCGAGGAGCCTGAGATTAACAGCTTTTTCGTTTGACGACCTTTCAAAATTTTAGAATCGCAAAAAAATGATGTTTGGGCCTCCGTTTTAGCACTTTTGCCGTTTGTCTCGGTCTTTCCGAAATTTTCCGACGAGTTTTTGAAGATTTTTGAGGAGAAAACCTAGATTCAAAGTGAGCAGCGAATGGAAGAAGATGAAGTATCGAAACATTTTTTTAAGAGTAGTTTCGTGGGTGTTTTCAATAAATTAGAAGGAAGGGCAAAAAGGTCATTCGGAACCCTCTTTATATTTTTTTTGCTAATTCTGGGCACGCGATGAAATGTTATTGTGCGGTGGATTTTTCATAAAACTTTTTCGTTTTTTGGGCATTACATAAATTTTCCCTTTTTTATTTTCATATGAGTTTTTTTTTCCTAATCTGTTAACCAATAGTTTTTCTTCATAACAATTTTACCCTTTCCAATTCTTTTTCTTCTCCCTCTCCCTTTACGTTGGTCTAAAAAGGTGTTGGTAGAAGAAAAGAAAAAAAGTCGACATGAACCCAAAAAAGGTCAACGGCTTAAATCGAGTGCCATGTGTCAACTTCCTTATTGGCTGGACCGTAGGATCGACAAAACTGCACCCTCCTAGGGACGGAGCATAAACTGGACTATCCAAGGCTGTAGTCTGGACTTAAAAACAAATAAATACTAAAAGCTACTGTTATCACATGGAAGTCCTAGCTAAGGTGGTTGAATGCTTGGGTGGTAATAAGAAAGGTTCATGGTTTGATTCCTTAGGGGTGTAGATTTTGTATTTTTTTTCTTTCATCCATGTTCAACTCCCCTATAAATTTTTCTGGTTCTGCCTTTGCCCTCCTGCTATCTTCTGTCAAACGTTAGGACCCACGGGAGGTCGACATGTTACGTTAGGACCCACGGGAGGTCGACACGTTACATCGAATCACGCGTGGGTAATCTTCCTTTTTTTCCATCATTTCTTTTTCTTCTTCCTCTCCCTTTACCTTGGTGTAGCATACGAGTAAGTAAAGAAGGGGTTGGTAGGAGAACAAATGCCTCGTTTGGTTACCAGAATTTTTGCTTGGAAAATAAAAGTTATTCCTTTTCCATGTTTGGAAGCCAAATAAAACAAGTTGGAAAGGGAAAATGATTCTCAAGAGGTAGAAAAATAGGAAAAAAAGTGGTTCTCCCCATCCATCTAAGGAATCACTTTTCCTCCAACTTTACTGCATTTATTACAAAAATTTTAGACCAAAATATCCTTGCTCAAAAGTATAATTTACCATTTATCCATAATACATTTTAGACAAAAATATTCTTGAGTAATAAGTTTTTTCATTAGCACGAGAGTATCATTGAAAAATTAACTTGATTTTATTTCCTTTCCTTACGAACACCAAACACTATAATGAAAAGTAAAGATATATTCCGGCAATAATTTCGACCTTTCCAAACACCGGAAAGAAAAATTGATGGAAATTATAATTTTTCAAAGAAAATGAAATACCAAAGAATCAATTTCCTTTCCTTTCCATTCCGCGAACCAAACGAGGCCAAAGAGTAGAATGATAGATTGTCATAAAATTTGAAAAAAATAAAAAAAATGCAATGTGTGGTAAAGAGGAAAAAAAATTGGTAGTCATAGATTTTTTTCCCCCTTGAACTCTAGGATAATTTGTTGCAAAAAAACAAAAAACCTAGCAAAAATGGGTGCTGGTTTGAAAAATTAATCACAATCCTCTTTAGTAAGATTTTGTGTTGATTTAAATTATTTTTTGTGATCTTTATTTGACATAATATGTATATTTTTAGGTTAATTTGACAAATGTGTGATGAGGAGGCTCACACTACAACTGACTGTCTTGGATTTACTTTACCTTAAAAAAAAATTCAACTGTAATGGCTTAAGGTTGCTTTTAGTTTCCAATCGTAGTATGAAGTATCTCAAGTGTCGGTTCAACTGAAAAAATAATAATTCTCCACATGCCTTAGCCCTTATGTGCAACCAATTTGATTTTTTTTTTTCTCTTTGAAATCCCACGCACACACAATTGAGAGTTCAAATTTTGCCGGTCCTTCCGGATGTCCGCTCCACTACCACTTGATTTGAGAGCTCGGACCAAGTTGATTGTTTGATGATCTGGTTAAGAAAGAGGGTGCATAGTCAAGTCCCCTTGGATAATTTTTGTAAAGAATTGTATATCAAAATAAACCCAACACTTTCTGTCCGAAGAATTTTTTATTTTATTTTTAAATGGTCAATAGTTGTATTATTATTTAAAAGAAAGAAAGAAAGAAAGAAAAAAAAAACAAATCAACCCACACATGCACAACCATTACTTGTGGACAAACTTGTTAGAGCCCAATAGTGATGATCTCCATGGAAGTTGGGTTTTAATTGGACCATCAATTGTGAAGTCATTCGGAGGACAGCCTATGCATGTTTGAGCTCTGAAGGAGAACCGGGTTCAACTATGACTTAGGCCCACGGCCCACCCAAATATATTCAAATTTAAACCTAAAACCTTGTCGATGGATCTCAAATATCCGAATGAAACTTGAGTGATTGCCACACGCTTCCACGGACACATTGCAATTATCCAATCCGCTAACGGAATTTTTATATATTTACATAGACCTGCGAAGTCTCGGACAAAACGCAAGATTGGATACTTCGTGTGCGAATAAGCCACTTCGCACCTGATTGTAAAAATAAAGACAAGCAGGTGAACACAGTGCAAGGTGAGGATGCCGAGGACAAAGAGCCTCTGATGGGGGCTCATATGGACGTCTTACGCCTGCTCAACTCTCTAAAGAACAAGGTCGTCGTGACCAAACTTGTAAGTATTTTCTAAGTTAATGAAAGAATAGTTACAAGTCCCAAATTTGCTCCACATTCCTCTAAATACTTAGCATTCTAGCTAAGCGGCTTCAAAAATACTTGCACAAGTTTTTTTTTTCAGTTGATTACATTGCGATTACGATTACATTACAATGAACCAAACGGGGTCTAAGTCTGTGACAAGTGGTATGGCGGATATAGGAATTTATGAAAAGGGGCAACCTAAAATATAAATAAAGTATGAAAACACATACTAATATATATATATATATATATATATATATATATATATATATATATATATATAGTTTTGTATGTTTTACAAAAAAAAAAAACTTGTATATCATAAGAAGAAAAACTCGGGGACCTTTTCCTCGATGGGGACTAGTCAGCACGTGAGTATCAAAAAAAGAAGATAAAAATACATTGGGATCAGTTGACCCCAGATCGGCCCATGGGTGAGCGATACAAGACTTCGGACTTGGACAACCCCCCTCTGCTCAGCATGATCCCAATAGAGGTCGGGATCATGGGTCCCTCCAGGATCGACCTACAATAAAGGTCAAGGGGTAATTAAAACTAGCTCCGAATAGGATAATCCAACCCTCTTGATTGGCCTAGTTAACCCATTTTCTCCTTGTGTCCGTCCATGCCTACATACCTACCAACGATCTATCATGAAATAAAACTCCACACTAGATTTAATTTTTGAATTAGAATCAAATAAGAGAGGGCCACAAAAACAAACATGAATTAAAGTAAATATTTAAAACAACTGACTCCAAAATTGGGATTAAGATTTGGACTGATTAGCGTTTAGATCCTGGATTTTATACCAGCTTAGAGTTTAAATCCTGACATGTTTAATTAGAAAGTTTGGTACCTGAGTTTTTGTTTTTTGTTTTCCTTTTTCCTATTATATCCTCCATAGTCTATATATGGAAGTTTTATTTTCATGCATAGGAGGAAGGATATAAAGAAAAGGAAAAAAAAATCAGGATCTAAATTTGACAATTGGATATGTCATAGCTTAAACTATAAACTGCTATAAAATTTAGGATGTAAACACTAATTAGCCCTTAAGATTTTGTTGTTGGTGTTTTAGATTTTGAATTTATAAATTCACTAAATAAAATCTTGGGTCTAAACACTAATTAGCCATTTTTGTTTTAATTTGGATCTTTTGAGGAGAGCAATTCACTGACAGGTGGCCCAAGGTGAATCAGGGAGCTTTTGCATGTGGGTCGGATAATTAATTCACTCTTTACATTGTATAAGCGGAGCTGTTGTCCGCAATTTGCAACCGCGAACGTGACCGTCGGCCGACGTGGCGGCCGGCCATTGATCCCCTGGTCCGGATGGAATCCGAAAATAACAGGGAGGTCAATGACCGTCCGTCACGTCGGCCGACAGTCACGTCCGTTATTACAAATCGCGGACAAAATATTATTTTCGTAACAAAATTAAGGCCAATATTGCTCATATTGCCTAAATTTTCTTATGCTTTTTTTTTTCTTATTTAATTTTTTTTAAGTAATGATGAAAGCTCGTTCCAAGCCTAGAGTATTCACTTACAAAAGAAAGTCCATCGTTGATCTCTTAAAAGAGAGCGAAAAGTTGAGAACAAGGTCTATATCTAGTCCAGTTGAGCCAAGTCCTCGGATGATGGTCATCTGCAAAGGACAAACGTTCTCCAGGATCAAATTTTGGGTCGTGTATTTAATACTATTTGTCCCTCCCCTTGTTAGCAATCACCCAAATGAAACGCGTATTATACGTGAATTTTTTCGTATCTTACATAAACGTATAATACTTACGTACTTTTGAAAATTTTGGATTTGTATGCGAATTTTAAACCTGTGGCGTTTTAAACGCGTACCGTACGAATTTTTAAAAAATTTGGCCAAAAATGTGACCAAGAAACCCAACAGTCTTGACTTTCTTGACTCTTGCTGCTATTAGATATTAAGACTGGCACAATTCTTAAAAATTATCAAAACAAAAGAAGAAAAAGTTTTACAGTAACCAAAAAAGAGGCCAAAGAGTCTTCGCACATGTTGTTTGCAACAATAAAAAAAAAACCGAAAATCCAACCTCTTCTTATTCTCACACTGAACCCTTGTTTATGAAGGAGTAGAGGTGGGTGGGCCCTATATATACGCCGAATTTTTAGTGCCGAATTGGTTCATATGAAACGTACTACACACGAATTAAATGTCATTCGAATGTTTTTCGTTAGACGAATTTTTGACCATATTTTACATATATTGTGCCGATTTATACTCGTACTTTTGTCGTTTTGAATTTTTTCTGTTTGCCGAATTGCTAACAAGGGTCCCTCTAAATTGTACCTCCAAACCGTCCTTCCTTACGTGACAGCTGACGTGACATGTTGATGGGACAGCTGACGTGACAAATTATAAAATTAAAATTAACATAAAATTAACATTAAAATTAATATTAAAATTAATATTAACAATAATATTAATATTAATATTAACATAAAAATCAACATTAACATTAATTAATATCAATATTAGTTAATATTAATATTAAATTAACATTAATATTAATATTAACATTAAATTAACATGGACAAAATTGGATAATTAACTTTTTTTGTTAAAATTTGCCATATCATCGTCCATGTCAGATAACACATAATATTATTTAATATGCCACGTCAGCTGTCACATAAGGAGGGATGTATTGAAAGGATAATTTGGATGTACGAATACCATGACCACGGGGAAGGCATACGTCACGAGAATTTTCAATCTCTGGTAGAGGCTAAGCACTCCTGGTAGGGGTCTTCACTTGTGGAACTTGTCTAAAAAATTTGGAGGACAAGGTCTTATTTTTTAGAGGGACAAATTATATTTTGGAGGGACAAAATATAATTTTATATAAGAAAAAAAATCTTTCTATTTTTTTTTGACCATGAACCCCCGCCAAAGTCCTTGATAAGCTCCGCCACTCTCACCATGTCAATCATTGTGATAGATGCTGAGGTTAAACAAAAATAAAAGATGAGCCTTTTACTAAGACGTGTAGGAACAGACCACGAATGCAGTATTTAAATCAATCTCTTAACTTTAACTACATAGCTTGTTCTTAATGATAGTACTCGTGTAATAGGTGAATATAGTAATTGGAAGTCGCTAGCTTTCTTTTTTAGTAAAAGTTATTTTTTTGAAAAGCTTTTGAAAGCAGGAGAAAATGTTTTTTTTTTTTTTTTAACAGTAGGGCCAATACCATGCCTAAGCAGGTCGAAAATTGGCCATATTGTTATGCGGGATATTTAGTTTTAGGATATCACATATACATGAATATTCGGATTTGGATCTTGAAATTGATCGATATTAGAGTTTAAGCTTTCAAATCATTATTTACGTAGGCTAATGAAAAGTGATTTCGAGTCTCAAATTATAATATCGATCAATTTTAAGGTCCAAATTCTAATATCTATATATATTTGAGATCCTAAAACTAAATAATCCTTAGGAACTTTTTGGATAGATGTAACTCTTTGAAAGTGTGAAAGTGGCACTTGCAGCAAGTTGAGTTTCCGTGGACTTGCAGCAAGTGACACTTTCCAAAATGTGTTTGGATAGAATATTTTTTTTCTGCTGCAAGTGGAAAAAAAATTGGTTTGGTATTTGGATAGTTATGTAAGTAGAAAGTGGAAGTTTTTTTTGGAGATGTGGTAAACCTAGGTATGGTTACCCCCCAATTATTAAATTATTTATCATAATTAAACAAAAAAAAATACAATATATTTTTTTATCACAAACACAGAACCCATTTTGCTATTTTTACTAAATTAATTAATTCTAAAATAAACCAATATATATATCCTCTCTCTCTCTCTCTTTCTTTTAACACACAACCCATTTTTCTCCTGCCACCGCCTCCTCCAGGCCCCTCCTCTCTCCACCGCCTCCTCCACCGCCTCCTCCTCCTCCACCACCTCCACTGCCTCCTCCTCCTCCACTGCCTCCTCCTCCCACTCCGCTGCCTCCACCGCCTTCTCCCCTTCCTCCCCTTCCTCCCGCTGCCTCTCCGGTGGTCCTCTCCCGTTCAGATCTGAGTCCGTAGATCTGAGTCCGTCGAGCGTCAGCGAGAATTCACCACTTGCAGCCCACTCCCCTCTCTTTTTGGTTGCAAGTGTGAGGGAAGAAATATGGGGGGACAAGAACTGCAGTGAAAGTGAGATTCTCTATTTTTACTGCAGTTTCAACCGCGAACCAAACGGTGAAACTTGGTAGAGTTGCCGCAGCTGCAGCGGAAAGTGGCCACTTACTTCCCACTTGCTGTGATCCAGACAGCCCCTTATTACACTCTAGTATCGTCCCTACATAATGACATCATTATGTTTTATATATAGAGTTGGGTCAGGGAATAAAAAAGAGAGTTGTAAAGGAATATGAACTTAGTGGCAAACATAAACATCGATTAATAATTAATATTACTATCCTCTCAATAAAGCTTTCGGTTGGATTGGACCCCACGAACCATATCAACAAGATAAGAGATGACATCATCCAAAGCACTTTAAACCAAACAAAAGGACAAGTTCTCATGGGACCAAACCAAGTTAAGGGAATCCATCCATGATTTTTGATTGTTTCATTCACCCATCCATGACCCCTTTTCGAAGGAGTGTAAGATGCGTGATCATGCGTGACTTATAAACATCAAGTACATGGAATTTTTCTTCGGGACTAAGGTAAGAAAGGTATGATTTAATTTCTTCAATAGGCGATCTGTAAGAAATAAATCCCGCACAACATCAAGTACATGGAATTTCAATTTTTCCCAATGTTATTTAAAGAATGATGCATTAAACCCGTCTGGACCCGGAGTTTTGTTAGAATCAGCTTGCTTGATGATCAACTCAATTTCCTCCATAGAAATCTCCCTTCTGAGTCGTTCATTACCTGCTTCAGAAACCAACCTCTTGCATATACATGGTGGGAACTCCATAGCATATGAATCCTGATTATAGAGCTTAGTATAGAATCTCACCGACTCGTCTTCCAAACTGACATCTAGAGCTGCTTCCGTCTCATCTTCTTTCGGAAGGGGACCAACTGTGTTCCTGTGCGCACGTGCTCGAATCAAAGCATGAAAGAATATGGGACGGAAGCAGCTCTAGATGTCAGTTTGGAAGACGAGTCGGTGAGGTTCTATACTAAGCTCTATAATCATGATTCATATGCTATGGAGTTTCCACCATGTATATGCAAGAGGTTGGTTTCAGAAGCAGGTAATGAACGACTCAGAAGGGAGATTTCTATGGAGGAAATTGAGTTGATCATCAAGCAAGCTAATTCTAACAAAACTCCAGGTCCAGACGAGTTTAATGCATCATTCTTTAAACAACATTGGGAAAAATTGAAATTCCATGTACTTGATGTTGTGCGGGATTTCTTTCTTACAGGTCGCCTATTGAAGGAATTAAATCCATGACCCCTTTTCGAAGGAATTTTTTATTTTTATCTTTCACCATTAAGTCTTTGCCTCCTAATCAATGTTTTAAACATCGGACCGAAAATCAACTCGGATAAAGTATTGGGTCGGGTCAAACTGCTTCAACCAGTTGGTTTAAGCAGTGGTTTACCATTGGATTAACCTGAGTGGTCCAAGTTTAATCCCTTATGGATACATTTGTTAGAACCGGGGCACAATTTTCAATAAAAAAACTTAGAAAATGAAATAATTGTAAAAATAACGTTTCAACGCAACACTTCAAAAAAGTTGCGTAACAGAGATCCTTAGAGGATGATGAGTTACGATAATCTAAAAAGATTTCGCAACAGTAGTAAACGACAACAGTACTTCTAAACAGAAGGTACTAATCGAAATGCTAAAGGCAACAACGAAGATGACAGGCGATAGATGGAAGGTGGTGGCCTGCTGGGTGTCAAGAACACCAATGCTCAAAGCTAGATCCGCCCACACGGTCAGCTTCCAGGAACCAGCAAGTTCAAAAGAACTCTGGAACGCTCTGTTGATCTGCTCAAGAACGGACTGCTCGGAAAGACAAGGACAGAACTCCAGTTGCGCGAGGAGGAACAAGGTGCGCAGCAGCTCTCTCTTCTCTCTCTGGAAATCTTTTTTCGGAAGTCTAAGAAGTATGTAGAGAGAGAAGAGAGGCTCTGATTATATAGCCACTGTTGTAACCGTCCAGATCCGAGATGTGCGCAACGACTTGATGTCAGATCCGAAATTTTAGGATCAGCTATCGCACATTACGAATTAGTCAGAACGTGGAAAGCCACAATCTGCGCGTGTTGCGTCTAATGAACGGATTGCGCGCGCGTCATCAGCGCAAACAGCACAATCACGCAACCTGGGCAGCGCAACAAGCGCACTATGCTGACGTGCCCCAATGGAAATTAATTTTCCAAGAGCAAAAAGCATGAATGCTTTACTTGGAGCCTTATCCTTACCTCCTAGTAAAATCACCCACATAGTTTCCTCTTTAGGGTCACCATCCCATGTGCATATCCCAACAACACATACAAGTATATATGTTGAGATAACTCATGGTGCACTTTCCGTTTGGGACTAAACTTTACTAGGCATGTTGAGAGCAAGCTCTCTTCATGTCAAGGAGCAAGAGCACCAACTAAATTTTTTTACAAAAATATTCATTTAAAACCGAATTTTGAAAAACAATGGGTCAACACTGAACCAGACCGAAAAAAACTACTAGTTCACGAGTGAACCAGTTGAACCGGCCGGTCCAGTTGGTATTTGAAATTTGGAAGTGGTACCACTTTGTGATGTTACAAATGTCTCATATATGAAAGACATTTTTTTAGATATCCGATGTCACACACGAAACTTTATGAATGTTATATTGCATGTCTTTTAGGTCTATTATACCAATTTTTTGTTATTTTTATAAATAAAATGAATATTACATTTTCGTGGCTGGATCTACTAATTTTTTGCCATCAAGTCAGGATCTTATGCCTCTCACTGGTGACCACAAGGGTCACTCGAATTCGACATATATGAAAGATTTTGACGAGGGGAATTGCCTACCGATGAGGAGGAATTTTGAGTGATTCAACTGTGAACTTTTGGTGAAAACAATGCAATATGTACGGGTAGAGGATGGTTTTGACATTCTAAATACTATGTGTAAATATTAAAAATAGTTTTTTCCCCTAAATATTCTAAAAATAAAATTAAAAATTGTAAATTAAATTTTTTTAAGGCTCTGATTATTGAGATCACATCAAACGATCAATAATCATGGATGGATACTCCTCACTTGGTTTGGTCCTATGAGAACTTATTAACTTGTCCATGATGTTACAAGTGTCCAAGTGGTACCACTACGTGGCAGAACAAAAAGGACCACATCGAATGCTTACAAATATTTCTTTGGTGACGTCAACCTCACAATAGTGTTTGATAATAGCAAAACGCTAGGCTGAAAGAAATTTTACATAAAATAGTTTAGAGAAGTTGTAAAAAAAGAATACAAACATTTTTATTAAGAACGTTTTAGCTGTTCCCAAAATATTTTTATTGAGAACTTTTTTGTTGACACGTCCATATTAATTTTAATTTTAATTTTTAAAATTTTTTATGTCGACTGTTATTTCAAATACTAGGTCAGGTGAATGATGATTTGGAGCAAAACTTTGAAAGATTTAATAGTGTTTTTGATATAGGATCATTGAATAAAACTCTAATGCAATCTAAAGGGATCTTAGTCACTCTATATGATACAAGAACTTCATATCTTTAGAATTCATAACTAGTTTTTTTTTCTTCCAAATTTATTAAAAGAAAACAAGAATAAATAAACATTGGTACGTAAGCTTAAATAAATAATTGTAAGACAATTAATGTTCGTTATTCCCTTTTATATTTATTTGGAGAGAGTGATTATTGGCTCAAGTAGCAAGGGGGGTGCATGCATGGGAGACCTTGACCTTGGGATTCCATCGATCGTTTCACTCACACACTGAAATTATAAACAATTAATGTTCGTTATTCCCTTTTATATTTATTTGTGCTAGCTATTTATATAATAATTATGTTATTTGACTTCCAAAAATTTTGGATGATGATATCTTCCATTATGTGGCATCTAACATGATAACTGACATGGCAGCTGACATGTCATGTTTTAATCCAAAAAATTAATTATCCAAAAAAATTTATTATTAATATTAATGCTAATGCTAATTTTAATTTAATGTTAATATTAATATTAATTTTAATATTAATGTTAAAATTAATGTTAATGTTAATATTAATATTAATATTCGTGTTAATTTGATATTAATTTTATTATTAATATTAATGTTAGTGCTAATTTTAATTTAATGTTAATATTAATTATAATTATAATTTTAATATTTTTCTTGTTTGGATGAATAGAATTACAAGAAAAATATTTTAATATTTTTCTTGTTTGGACGAAATTTTTCTAAGGAGGGTAGACTTGTAACACCCACTTTTCTAAAATGAGAATAATTTTGAACTTTTGTAAAGGTTTATTAGTTAATAATAGGATTTATGATTATGGAGATTTTTAATTAATTTAATACTGTTTAAAATTTGTGAATAATAATTTTGATGTGTTAGCTAGTGAACCCTAGAACTGTTCAGCCTAGAGACTAACCATGACCATGGGGACCTAACCATGTGATTAGAATGACTATTTACAACTTTTTAGGCTAAGGATATTTTGGTCATTTTGTGACTTTTGAATTATTTAAGATTTTGATTAATTGATAAATTTTAGATTATTTTAATAATATTTAAATTGATGTATTGTGATTTTGGTTATTTTTTATATTTTAATATTTTAAAAAAATTTATATTTTAATATTGATTTTACGGGATTTGTTTAGTCGGATTTGAGTTTCGTTTCGTTCCGACTTGTGTTAGTGATCCGGGTAGCCTAGATTCTAGACGAAAAAAGTGAAAGAAAATAACGAACATTAATTGTTTTGATGAATAGAATTATTTTTTTTCTTCTCATTTTTCTTCAATTGGAAATCATTTTTCTTACTTTCTCAATTCTTTTTAGCAGCTAAGTATAAGAAAATAATAACTTGTTTTTTATAATGCTTTAATTCTGCAAACCAATCAAGACCTAAATCTGAACTCTGAAGAAAAGGGAAAGGAACGATTATTTTTGAGAGGAGGAGAGTCTTAAAGAAAGGGTTTTTCTATGGGCACTACCAAAATTGCTAGGGGCTAGCCCAAAATTTTTCAAGTTTATTACAAGTTTGCCATCCAAAAATTTTGCTAGGGGCTAGCCCAAGCCAGTCTTAGGACTGCCAGCAAGTTGGCAGTCCTAGGACTGCCAGCAAATTGGCAGTCCTAACATACGTTAGGACTGCCAACAAGGTGGCAGTCCTCCTCGGAGATGGAAGAAAAGGAAGAAACGCCTGGATTTCTCACCATGTCCCACCACAACCTCCGCCACCGCCGCTCCTCCCTTCTCGACTCCATCTTCTCCTTCCGCTTCCCCGCCACTCGTCACAACAATCCCTCCTCCTCCTTCGTCTACGGCTACGTCTTCAACCGCCAGCGCCACGACGACCGCCTCCCGCGCGGGGGCGACCAGCGCTCCGTCGTCATCCTCTCCCACTCCCCCTTCTCCTCCGTCTTCTGCCCCCTCCTCCAGATCCTTGCCCCCCTCTGCTTCGACCTCGGCGGCCGCTCCGCCGTCGACCTCGTCGCCGCCCACGTCTCCCGCTGGCCCCCTCCCCTCCCCGGCTCCCCCATGGACCTCCCCCTCGCCGCCTCCTCCCCGACCCTCCGCGTCCGCCTTCCTGACCCTGACCTCCCCTTCTCCCTCGACTCCCGCCTCTCCTTCCCGCCGGTTGCTCCGCCGTGACTTCCCGCAACACCTGAAGCCCCATCTCCTCAACTTCCTCGACCACCACTTCCCCTACATCCTCCTCCTCCCCACTCACTTCCCTCCTAGACTCCCTCCGTTCGCGGCGGAGCAACCGGCGGTGGCGGTGGCTGCTGGTAGTGGTGGTGGCGCCGCCGCCGCCGGAGGAAGGAAGAGGAGGAGAAAAGAGGAGGGAAAAAATTAGGGTTTGGGGGATTGGGCTGCCCCTAGCAATTTTTGGGTGCCCCCTAGCAATTTCTCCACATTCATGGGCTGCCCCCTAGCAATTGATGCCCCCTAGCAATTTTGGTAGTGCCCATAGAAATTACCTAAAGAAAAAGGCCCATGACATGTATGTAATGTAATGTACGACAGGAAATAATCCCCAATGCTCGCTCGGGGAGGGGGCTGGGAGGGGGGGACGTACCTCGGCATGGCAGCTCTGCCATACGTACGTTTTCATGGGAGGACATATCACGTTTTTTTTTTTCGCCCAACTAATGCGTCTGTCAACTTGAAGACCTAACTGTCATGATGTAGTGATGCTTTACGGTGTGTTTGGGAATCTTTTGGAGGGGTGGAAGAAAAATTTGAGGGAAAATAAAATAAAGGAGAGTAAAATTGAGAAAAAATTAATTTTTTTTTCACTTGTTTGGATAACCAAAAATAGAAATTTTTTTTTTTAAAATATTGTTTTGTTTATTTGTGAAGAAAGATACAATTACCATTTAGTCCTTGATTTTTTCAAATTATAATTAATACTTACTTTATTGGAGGGTAGTTGGGTAATTTTTCTCACAATCCCCTCAATCCTCTTAGGTATTGTTTGGGAAGAGAGGAAAATGGAAGGAAGAAAAATTTTGAGGGAAAAATGGGAGGAAAACTAAAAGTAGTGGTGTTTGGAAAGAGGGAGGGGAATTGAGGGAGAGGAATGTGGGAGAAAAATTCATGTGGGTCCCACTCAATAATTTTTCTCCCAAAAGTGGGAGAAAAATGGAGAGAGATGAGAGGATTGTGAAATAAATTACCCAACTACCCTTCAATAAAGAAGTTATTAATTATGATTTGAAAAAATCAAGGACTAAATGATAATTATATCTTTCTCCATAATAAATAAAATATTATTTTTAAAAATTTTCTTCTCCTACTTTTTGTTTATCCAAACAAGTGAAGAAAAAATTAATTTTACCTTCATTTTACTCTCCTCCATTTTTCTTTCCCTCAAATTTTTCTCTCCCTCCCCTCCTAGGTTCCCAAACACAGTGTTAATTTTTTTCCCACTTGTCACACCCCAGAACCAGAATACTGGAGAGCGGAGAAATGACTCAGCCAGCTACGTATTACAGGTAGATGAATACCGTATAATACGATCAATGTTGTCTAAAAGACGATGGGGTGCATACTACATGAAAGTCTCACTATGGTCACTTCACATCTATTGTCTCAATCATTCAAACAAGAAACAGTAATAGAGAACATATAAGATAAACCAGTAAGGCATCCCAAACGCTCAGTCAAAATGTTCTTGATATCTGGCTTTACAAAACATAGCCAGATGATGTAGCAAAGTATACACAATTGTTTATCAGCTGCAACCTGACTTAGTTACAATTATGTAAAAGTAAATACAAGACAATTCGACTAACATATCGGTGCCAAACGGCAAAGTATAAAGTAAGTAACAAAACGAGCGAGGAAGTAAGGAACTCACTCGAGTCCTCCTGCGATTATTCCTCTAGTATTGACCATCTTGGAGGTGGAAGTAAGCTGAATCCTCGGGGACCGGCTCTAAATCTGGCCATACAAAACCAGAGAGGTTAGACCTCTAATAGCAAGTACCACAAGGAAGCACGACATGAGAATTAAAACCAGTGATAAGAGTTAAGGATATAATACATAGGTCTATGCTTGCTACTGGGATTCACACAACATCACGACACTTCAAACCAACTTTCCAACCAAACAAGGACAGAAGTTGACCCGTCGTGCCCTGACATTCTGATCATCTCAGTTAGTAAATAGAGTAGGTACAGTACACAAACAAATCAATTTAAACGGCCATGCAACTACTACGGCTTGCTATTGTGAGTTCCAAGTTACCTTGGAATTATGCAATAAGGATTCCTCAGTTCTTACTATGTGCAAACAAGGCTAGTTTACCCAATCAATCAATTGCGCCAATCATGAATAAGACGAGTCCCAGTGGGACGTCCGTCATCAATATACAATATACAATAAATAATATAAGCAGATACCGCTCCCTGTCCGTGTGGCAGATTTGTAGTACCTGTGGGAACCAGCCGGCCTGTCAGGCACTTAATAGTCCCAAGGAGGGCTGCCATGTAAGAACTCGGGAATCCATTCTCTCCATGCAATCATTATTTTATTTAACTTAATAGTCTCTATGTTGAGTGAAATCCCATGCCGTGGATCATGGTCATTCAGAATGAGTACCTTTGTACGGGGTACGATATGCACAACTCTACAACGATATCCGTACAGTTTGGTTGTAGGTCTTACATAGCGTAATGCAACAATCAAAACTAACCACAGAATAATCATGCCTTGACCATAAAGTACACATGCTGCTTTTGTAGAAAAATAAATTAAAGCCTGCACGTGCCTGTAAGCCAATATTCGGGATCGGCCAGTCGATTACAATAGTTCATAATTCATATGAACGTGTCTCATTCATTCAATTCAATAAGACGACTAGCCAGTCTCTTAGTTCCAACTAGGAACGCATGGTCAATTATTAGTCAAGATAATAATCAATGTCAATTCGTAACAAGGCATGAAAGTCAACTATTATTTAGTATGGTCGAGTCTACAACTCTCAGGGTTAAATTCCAGTCATTCGGGGTATCTATAAATCAATTCACGACACATGGTACATTCCACGTAACAATCTATATTAAAGAAAATATTAACATATCATGATTATATCAAGTTCAATGGGAACACCAAGGTTGGATTACACCAAGGTTGGACTATATAAAGAAAATATTAACATATCATGAAAATATTAAAATATTAACATATAAGGATATAAGAGGAGAATTATCATGCCAACATAAAGTGAATAAAGTATAGGACAATGGGAACCCCAAGGTTGGATTACGCCAAGGCTAGTTTATACCATGATTAGTCTACGCCAAATTTTTATGCTAAGGCAAAATACGCGCGTAAAACAGGGTATGCATAAAAGTCAGGTTTACGCATGAATTTATATGCATAAAAGGTAACGTCACGCATAAAACTCGTGCGCGTAAGGGTCAAAGTATACGCAGGAAAGAATACGCGTAAAGAAAGTACGCTCAAAATAAAAGAACAAGTTGCGCGTAAAAACTCGTTTTACACTGAGCCAAGGAGTACGCGTAAAAAGATTAGAGTTTTACGCAGGAAACACTGTGCGCGTAAAACATTGCATGCGTAAAGGATCGAGCCACGCGTAAAAGTTGCTCGTGTAAAGAGTCAAGTTTTACGACTGAAACGCTGTGCGCGTAAAAAGAATACGCCAAGTCAAGTAGACTTGCGTAAAACAGTTTTACGCTGACATGAGTGATCGTCGGCGTAGAGCTCGGCACTACGCAGCACGTATAACGTGGGCGTAAAATTCAATATTACGCTAACACGTAACAACGTGGGCGTAGAGTTCCTCCTGAACTCCAATTCCCATGGAACCTTCATTCCAAGCCAGAAATGGGGTTTCCATGGGTCAGAATGGCGTATAACACATCCTCAACAATCTGGAAAGAACAAAACTTGGAAATAAGGAAATTTGACAGATCAAAACCACTGAAATCCGAAAAAATAGTAATTTTTAGATCTACTAAAAATAAGACTTCAAAATGAAAAATGCCAAGTTCTAAACTCTCTTAGGATCACGAGAGGGAGATAAATTAACCATAAAAATATGGGTTCTCATGTGGAGCAAGATGTACTTGCCTATGGGTTTTGGTAGGTGGAGAGAGTTATGAGGAAGAAGAAGAGTAATGAGAAGAAGTAATAAAGAGAGAGAAAGGGGATGGGGCTTAAATGGGGGTGTTGGGTTCGGTTCATGATGAACCATCATAAATCCGAAAATAAACCAACCTAGGCCGAACCTAAAGCAAGCTAAAGCAGAGAATAAAAGCAGAAAGTAAAATGCAGAAAATTAATTAGCATAAAATTAAAGAAATTTAAATACAGAACAATACATGATAAATATTAAATAAATATATTCGAGCAGTACACGTATTAGAATACGTATTCTGTGAACGGAGAGTGACATCTCTACCCTCCTTAGAAAAATTTCGTCCTCGGAATTTCAAATCCAAGCAGGATAGGAACATTAAAGCTAAACTAATCTAAGTACAAGCAATTTAAGCAAGCAATCATTTTACAATGTCCATAGCAAGTAACATATCTATATTCAACAATCTACGATATCAAGTAATTTATACTCATAGGGCGACAAGCATGCGGAGTTAAGACAATCAAGGTATACAGGAAGAGATATACCTTGCGAGTCAAACAGGTGAGGATACCGTGATCGGATATCATCCTCACGTTTCCACGTTGACTCTCCTAAGGAATAATGACCCCAAGCAACCCGGACAAGGCTAATTGTTCGGTTCTTGAGTATCTTCTCCCTTCGGTCCAAGATGGACACCGACTGCTCCTCATAAGACAGGTTGGTACCAACAACCAGCTCAGAATGATCGAGGATATGGCTTGGGTCCGATACATACCTACGCAACTGAGATACATGAAATACATCATGCACCTCTCGTAATAAAGGTGGAAGGGACAAACGATAACACTACCAAAATATGTCGATTTAGCGACGGCCAGATCCGTCGCCCATCCGTCGACAATCAATATTAGCGACCGATTACTGACGGATCTTGGTCAAAATAATTCGTCGGCAAACAGCTCGTCGCTAAGTAGTCGTCAAGCGACGGAATAGCGATAACTTTTCGTTGTCACAATACGATGCATTAGCGACGACTTTCCGACTGTCTTTCGTCGATTTCAAATATTAAATACTGAACTGTGTAGACGCTAGCGACGGAACGGTCCGTCGGTAAACCGTCGAAACAGCATATCAGAGTGTATCGTTCCGTCGCTATTTCGTCGATCGTCGTCGCTAACAAAGGACGGATTAGCGACGGAAGCCTGACGGATAATCTGTCGACCATGTTCTGGAAATGCTTGGCATTTCCAGAACCATGGCGACGGATATGTCGTCGCGACTTCCGTCGCTCATCCGTCGACATAGCGACTGACTAGTGGCGGATAATCCGTCGCCATGGTTCTGGAAATATCATGCATTTCCAGAACCTTGGCGACGGATGTTCCGTCGCTATTCCGTCGAACTATGTATTTCCAGAACCTTGGCGACGGATATTCCGACGCGAATCCATCGATAACCCGTCGCTAACTGGAAACAGTTTCAAATCTCCAGGTAGCGACGGATATTCCGTCGAAAGGTAGTCGGAAACTGGAAACATCCGTCGCTAAGCGGTCACTAGTCCGTCGCTAACTGAGATTTTTTTGAAAAAAAATGCAGAGCTTTCCCTGTTCACACAAATATGCATAAACCAAACCAATATATAATGCACACCAATTATTCAACAATCACATAGACCAAATATATAATGCACACCAATTATCCAACAATCACATAGACCAAATATATAATGCACACCAATATAAAATTATCACAAATATTCTGAAATCATAAACTAATATCCGTCGTTATAATTCGAAATTCCCACAAATATTCCAAATTTTCTTAATTACAATACTTTAAGAAGGAGGAGGAGTTCGATTGCCCGGTGGTGGTAATCCCTGCTGCGACCGACGAATATACTGCTCCACTAGGTACGGCGACAAGTTATCGTAGACACTGCTCGGAAGTCGGCGTAGCTGCTCTGGCGACATGAGATCAAGGAGTACCGTCACAATCGGAGGCGGTACCAGAGGGGCAGCAGGGTTGAAAGAAAGATGACCGATGGAAGAAGGACCGGGAGCAGCAGTCGACGGACCGGCACCAGTAGAAGACGGACCGACAGCAGCAGCAGACGGACCGGCAGTAGCAGACGGAGGCGGAAAGTACGTGGCAATTTGCTCCCGCAAGGACGATACCGTCTCGTACAGCTGCGTAAGCTGCGACCTAACATCATCGTCTGTCGGGACCCGCGGGAGGAGGCGGTGTCGGTGGAAATCTCTGAGTCGTCATGTGCAACGGCCCTAGGGAGCCGACTCTGTACAAGTACCCTTTCTTAAAGCCGCCGACAGTATCTACGAACAAGTCGTTGCGAGCGGCCAAAGAAGAGGGCGTCCGGGCGGGGGTCGTTTCACCGACATCCTCGGTCTCAGTTAACTGAGCCCGACTAAGGGCCTCACGATACGCAGCCTATCAAATGAATGTGTTTTTATTATAAGATTTACCTAAGTTGTAATCTAAATCCTATGTTTCACTAAGCTAAGTGTGAATCCTAAGTTTACCTAAGTTATAGTCCGAATACTTTTAATTATAACGTAAATCTCATAAACATAAGTACTTACATCAGTCTCCTTGGCCCTCTCGTCGACGAAGCTTCCGTCCTTCCGTCTCTTGTGCGTATGCTGGAAGACGTCGTGCATGGTGACCGATTCTGGCGCCCTTTTCTCCTTCACCGCCCGTTGGGTCTGCATACAAAATTTTTGTAGAACTTAATTAACTCCGTATATTAATAATACCTAATTTGATAGTGAAATGAATTTATGGTATCTCACCAGATCTGCAAGCGTCGCTGCGTGGGGCCTTGATCCTCCCGTATGAAGCCCCGTGGCCTGTCGGTTCGCCTTCGCCTTCTCCGATTTCTCCTTGTACGCAGGAGTATTCATCATATCTAAGAGGTCCTCATAATAGTCCTGCCGGATCCAATTCGGCCTAGTCTGCCCCATTTTCAGGTCATGAATCATATCCCGTATCTTCTTCGTGGCAGCGCTTTTGTAGGTCCTGCGGATCGCGTCCTCGCGATGGGGGGCCACCAGTACGTAGTCTAACATACAAATTCAATTATCACGTAACTTAAAAAGTAGTTGATTAAAGAGTAACTAATAATTAACTAGAAGATATAGATATATACCCTCAACTCGTCGAGCCAGACGTACTTCAAGTTTGGGGACACCGACGAAAAGTTGAGGTAGGGACCATGGAAGTTAGCCCTGATAATTTCTCCAAGAGCCCGGGCAACATTAAATGGAAAAAACCTACAAAGAAGAAGCGACAGGATTATTAACTTGAATAAATGAAAGAAATTTAATAAATTATCTTAAATTTACTTACGAGGTCCCCGCGGGCCATAGCTCTCGTCGGAACTCGCCTCTCGGCCTCTCTGGTGTCGTCGGAGGATCTGCGGGTCCGCGCATGTACTCCCCAGTAACTGGATGGAATCGAGTATGGGGGTACTCTGGGGCCCACTGTACAGTAACTGGGGCATCCACTGGTGGATCCGCTGGTGGGTCCGATGGTGGGTCCGATTGCGGAATGGATCCGCTAGCAGATCCAGACTCATGCCTCGATGAAGTAGTCGATCGACGGCGGGATGCGTCTGTGCCCGGGGTACTCTCCGGGTCGGGCTCGCTGGACGGGGTCACATCCCGGGAAGATTGAATACGACCACGACCACCAGCACCACTACGACCACGACCACGACCACCACCACCGCCAGCACCAGCACCACGACCACGGCCAGCCATCATGACCTGTAAATAGAACACATAAACATAATTAATAATATAAAAGTGTAAATGAATATAAAATTCTAAACTAAAATATACATACCACCAGTAGGGAGACGAGTGCCGCCGCGACGAAAAAGACTAGGAGTGCCATCTGCAATAAGTAAATAATCGAACGAAAAAAACATAAATTCACGTAATTGCTTTTATGAGGTCAAACTTAATTCACATAATTGGAAGTGTTTTTAATATACAACAATATTTAACCTAATCATCGTCTTCGTTCTCATCCTTGGCCTCGTCTTCATCATCATCCTCCTCCTCATCCTCATCCTCATCCTTATCTTCATCGTCGATTTCATTTGTATCCTCATCCCCATCAAATTCGTCTTCTTCTTCCTCTTCTTCTTCTTCTTCTTCTTCTGCCTCAATATTTGGGACAAGATGCCTCTTTCTCCCCTGGTTGATAGCTAAGTCTTGTGTATCAACCTCTTCCTCTCCTCTATTTTCCTTAACAATATCTTCAACATCCATTTGTATCCGAGTGTTGTCCCAAGTATTGGAACTTTTCGATCTGGTCCTCTTGGTATACTGGGTCTCCAACGTTGAATCTATTTCTAGATTTAATCTTGCATACTGCCCACCAGTCAAATCGATCTCTACGACGCCTTGGAAAGTTTGTATAGTAGACTTGAACAGCTTGATTTGCTATCACAAATGTATCGGACCCTCTATACCTCCTACGATGATTTATATCGACAAATCCAAATTGTTTATCGATTCTCCAACCGATATTTGGTGTCGTATCGAACCACTCACATTTGAACATCACAATATGCATATCATATGGGCCAGTATATTGTAAATCTACAATATCCCGAAGCACTCCATAATAGTCAAAGTCCGGTTCGTCGTCATAGATGGTGCCTCTTATGCAAATACCGAAATCCTTGGTACTGATGTCGTCATTGATAAATTCGACATTTATAGCATTCTGAGTTGCTTTAAACCTGAAGCCATTAACGACAAAGCCTGGCCAAGTCTTTGTTTGCCTCTTCGGTCCCAATGCCAGATAACGAACACTCTCATTAGTGAGTGTTGTTTCAGGCAATAAAATCTGTAAATAAATATTTATAATTTAAATGTTTTAGATTATATATTTCTAATCTCAGTTACTTACGTATTTTATAAGAATATATAAAATCAACCTCAATTATAATCTCAGTTACTTACGTATTTGCGAAACCATGACAGAAATGTACAATCAACCTCTCTTTGAAGTCCCTTATCGGTAATATCGGGTGTCCTCATTTTGACTTCATCTCTAAATACACTATTAGAGAAAATAAGAATATATAAGTGTAGTCACTTACTTCATCAAATTCGAGATTATAACGAGTGCAAGTGTACTGATTTACTTCTCCAAATCTCTCACTTCTTGTATGTCACAGTTTAACAAGACATATCGGTGAGCGGCATCATACACGTCGTCAGGCAACTACCGTTTTTTACTAGTCCCAACAGGCTTGCCCCTTACATTGAATATACCTCAATCCTCAACGTCCTCGTCATTCCTTTGAGGTCTATTTCGATTTGTCTTAACATGAGTATTGAAATAAATGGAGCAGAAGTTTGACACCTCTTCGATAAGATATGCTTCGCATATCGAAGCCTCTATATGAGCCTTGTTGCCAACTTTCTTCTTTAGATGGTGTAGGTATCTAGAGAGACAAATTATCTTGAGAATTAAGAATGAATTTTAAAACCCACTAAAATTCAACTTAAATTATATCGATTTTTATGTACCATTCAAATGGGTACATCTATCGATAATGAACAAATGCACCGACACGGACTTCGTATGCTAGATGAATCGGTAGATGCTCCATGTTGTCGAAGAAGCCAGAAGAAAATATTTTCTCCAACTTGCAAATTGTTAAGATAATATTCTTCTCAAGTTCAATCATGTGTTGCACAGTCAACTTAGTTGAACAAATATCCCTAAAGAATATTGATAGTTCGGCCAACGGAACCCATACAACAGAAGGCAACAACTCTTTCAAAGCAATGGGCAATAATATTTCCATAAACATGTGGCAGTCATGACTCTTCATTCCCGTTAGCTTGCGTTCTTTGAGATCAACGCATCTAGACAAATTCGACACATAGCCGTCGGAAAATCTTAAAGTAGATACCCACTTGCAGATTATTAATCTATCTTTCTTGCTCAATGTGTATTGTGCTATCGGCTTAGTTATTTGTCCACCAGCTCCCCTTTGTGTCAAGTTCAGATAAGGACGCTTGCATATCTCGGCAATGTCTTGTCTTGCTTTTGGATTGTCCTTCGTCTTTCCTTTAATATCCATGACGGTATTGAAGACATTATCGAACACATTCTTTTCGATATGCATAACATCAAGATTATGCCTTATAAAATTATCTTTCCAATAAGGCAAGTCCCAGAAGATACTCCGTTTGGTCCAGTTATGGGTTTGTCCGAACCCATCGACACGATTGTTCGATGGATCTTCCATTACAGTGGACAAGTTCTTTACATCTTCCCAAATATCGTATTCCGACAATCTGGCAGGCGGATGAGAAAATTCTTGTTTTCCAACTCTGAACGCGTCCTTGTTCTTTCTCCAAGGATGAATCGCGGGCAGAAATTGACGATGACAATCAAAGAAAGAAGTTTTTCCTCCATGCTTAAGGCGGAACGCCTTACTATTTTGCATATATATCGGACAAGACATGGTGCCGTGAGTACTCCATCCCGACAGCATACCGTATGCGGGAAAATTATTGATTGTCCACATCAGTGAAGCTGTCATGCCCCGCTTCCGTAGGAGCGATTGTCCTCGCTAAGGCGTGATGCCGTACGAGCCTAGATTGCGCTCGTACAAGGCGGGTTCTATAACGGCCGATTACAGCGGCGGCGACGGGGTCGTCGCACAGAAGTCCCAAGCAGAGACATTGAACACGCAGCGGAAATTTAGAACAAAACACAAGTTATTCAAATTCAGCTCTTTATTGATATCGAAACAACGGTTACATTGGGGGCGCATGGCCGAGATTACAATCACTTAAATTCACTCGTTTCACATTTACAAGTCACTCAGCTCTCTCTCATCTCTCGATACATATTTGTCGATCCAGCGGAAGCTTCGGAAGGCGATGTCCATATATTATGTCCCGTATAAGTCTTGGATCCATGCGGCCGCACGCTTCAAATCGCCAAGGAAGTCCGTGCCTCGACGCATCCAAGCGAGCTCTACGCCACGAGCTTTACCTGTGCCTGCACATGTAAGCTGTGTGGGTGTCAGTACTTAACTGTACTGGTGGAGTGAGCTCCTCGCCCACCCATACAAAACTGACACATTTATTTTACTTTGTACAATATAAGCCCCTTTACGATTGTCTTTCTAGTCTTGCCTTAGGATCGATTTTTGGACCGACTCTCAGCCTATTCAGTGTCTTTAGACCGTCACCGTACTATTGCACCGATAACTTCCTTATCCTTGCCTCTAGACCTTTTTCGTGCTTGCAACGTCAACGCACCAACTCATACTTGTCTTTCGTACCATACTCTAGGACGGAACGACTCGGTCGTGTCAAATACTTGTCCGTGCCTCAAACATCGAGGCCGTGCCTCACAGCGTAACCTGACTTATCCAAACTCGCCTTACGGCCCTTCCAGACTTAACTCAAAACGTCTAACACAACTTGTGGAACCCGTGTTGAGAACTCAAGTACGACGCCATATCTCGTGGCGAAACACATGTCTCTACGTATAACCAAATCTTAGGCTACATAATACCTTGGATGCATACCGTGCACGTTTTCCACAACACATCACATACCGTGCTTACGCTTCTTTTGTTACGACCGACACCGTACATGCGGATTCGTCGCGTAGCACGCCAATTATCTATATAAAGGCCACTGACATGACAAGCCATCGCGGACATAGCTCGGGTAGGCGGCGGGTCTTTCGATGCAAGGTTGCGAGCCCTATGGAAAGCCCCCGACTACCCTCACGCAATGAATCGTGCGCTGCTATAACGTCTGCCCCCTAGGATGACTGGGCCCGGTGCCCCGGCGTATAACCAGTCTAGGCAGAAATCCTTGTCGACAAGGTGTCCAATGATCACGCACCTACGAGACATCTAGACACACGTAAATGTATGGCCTAATTTGTTGGTACGACTGGAACTATACTTAGCAACTCGTGCTCTGAGTCACACTTGGCATAACGTGCCTCGGGACCTTGAGACTCCCAACCGAGGGACCGTCTCGTATATTTTAACGTGGATAGGAACGCGAGACACCCAACCGAGGGACCGTCTCGAACTTCTTAACGTGGATAGGAACGCGAGACTCCCAACCGAGGGACCGCCTCGAACTTTTTAACATGAATAGGAACGCGAGACTCCCAACCGAGGGACCGCCTCGAACTTCTTAACGTGGATAGGAACGCGAGACTCCCAACCGAGGGACCGCCTCGAACTTCTTAACGTGGATAGGAACGCGAGACTCCCAACCGAGGGACCGCCTCGAACTTCTTAGCGTGACGAGCCTTAATACCGTGGGAACGAATGGCTATATGCAGCCGTAGAACCGTGGGACTGTGCATACGCTCAACTTGAACAACCAAATTCTTTGGGTACCTAACTCATGCCATAAACCGTACGATACAACTTAGCTCGTGGGACGATCAAGGCTACGCCGAGCCTTGCTTCGAGAAAACGTGCATGCTTTATCGAGCATATACGTGGGCGACGCCTATGACTTAGGCTAACTCATAGTTTGTGACGAATACCAACTTTTCCTTCTCCCAAGCCACGGGACGAAGGACCAAGTGTTATTTTTAAAGCACGCCGTGCACCAACTCTAATCCGACCGTGGGACATTTTTCACGTTCTAAACTCGATTCGAGCCGTCGGATAATTCCCTTTAGCTATGTGGATTCGTCTCTTTTATTATTAAGCCTATTTGTGCAAGTTGAAAACACACGAATTATTAAGTGAAGGCTGAGATGAGGCAAGTTCACCGAAACTATCCCACCTGAGCGATGTCTTCGAGTCGCCGTTGCAAGGCTAAGTTCGAACGCCGTCGGCGTTTCGATTCCTCCGATTGACTTCGCGGGACGGGGAACTACAGAAGCTCTCATCTGAAAGTTCTGTTTCCTGGAAATATCATAGGTCGCGACGTCGATCTCCCACAGCTGTTTCAGCTCATCCACCAACGGCTGTAAATATATATCGATATTCTTCGTCGGATTTTTGGGCCCCGATATGATAGATGTTAAGAACATATAAGGAGTCTTCATACACATCCATGGTGGCAGATTGTAAAGGGTCATAATGACCGGCCAGCAGGAGTATTGAGATCCCGACTGCCCGAAAGGGGCGAAGCCATCAGAACATAGGCCCATGCGTACATTTCTAGGCTCTGCAGCAAAATCTGAATGACGAAAATTGAAATATTTCCACGCCTCTCCATCCGAAGGATGTGACAATTCTCCATCGTCCTTTGTGCGTTCTTCGTTGTGCCACGTCATGTGTTCTGCTATATTCTGAGACATATACATCCTCTGCAAGCGCTTCGTGATCGACAAGTAATACATATACTTGTAAGGACGTCGTTTTTTAGTTGACTTTCATTTTCCCCTAACTGGCTTGTAACGATCCGCATTACAGAAGCTGCAACTTTCTATATCTTCGTTCTCCTTGTAGTACAACATACATCCGTTGCGACAACAATCTATCTTCTCGTACCCCAGTTCCAGTTGTCGGACCATCATCTTCGACTTGTAGAAGTTTTTTGGAAGCTCTTTTGATTCCTTCGGTAACACCTCCTTGATTAGTTGTATAATCCGATCATAGCAAGTTTGTGGCAAGTTAAAATCGGACTTTATGTTCAACAACCGTATCGTCACTGACAGTACGGAATGTGGCTCACAACCTGGATATAAAGAAGTTTTAGCATCCTGAAACATATCATAGAACTCCTTCGCCTCGGGATTAGGATCCTCCGGATCAAAATTAGGCCCTGCCACATCGTACACCATATCTCGTGCAAGGTTCTGCATGTCTCCATAATCAACAGAGCATTCATCGTCCTCGACGACAAAATCCGTTGCAGCATTATCATCAAAAGCATAAGTAGCAGCATTTGCTACCTGTCTTTCCGCATATAGTTACCCTGCGATGACCACAGGCCGTAATCACGTACGAAATCCTTACGGGTCAAATGATATCTTACACTCACCACTTCTTCGTAACGTCTATTGCGACAATTACGACATGGACACTTGATTTTGTTACCGTCCATATACTGAGCTTTGCTCATGGCATACTTAAAAAATACTTCCACGCCTGCCTGAAAATCGTTACTCACACCTATTCTGCTCTCGTGTTGTCGTTTGTACATCCATGTACGATCAACGAAATAACGATCCATCACAGATTGGATGTGAAAATCTGTATAGTAAAACAAACTAAACAGAATCAGTATATAATCATGTAACTGGTGGATCCGCTGGTATATAGGCCGGATGTACTTAGTACATACGGATACCGATACCGATACCGATATACCGATACAAATCTGCTACGATCGATACTAAGTACATACGGATACCGATACCGATACCGATAGTTCGATACCGATACCGATAGTACGATACTGATACCGATAGTCCGATACCGATAGTGCGATACCGATACCGATAGTGCGATACCGATAGTTCGATACCGATATCGATAGTTCGATAACGATAGTCCGATAGTCCGCTAGCGATACCGATAGTTCGATACCGATACCACTAAGTTCAAATGATTCCTCTTAAGCGTCGAGCATGTTATACACGGTTCAACTTGACGAGTCAGTAAATATATATATATATATATATATATATATATATATATATATATATATATATAATTCATGGTTTAAAGTATCGGCCGATACCGATCCGATACGGCCGATATCGATACGGTTTGGCATGTTCCGATCCGATACCGACCGATACCAAATATTGACCGATGCCGACATTAGGGGTCTTTGTTCCGGTCAATTCGGCAAAAAAAATTAAACAGCATAGGAATAGTCCGATACCGATTCCGATACCGATATTGTGAACCTAGGTTGAAAGCATAATAAGGTTGTAAAAGCATGTAAAAGAATCCGATACTACCGATAATTATTTGTTTCCCAATACCAAAATGACCAATGGATGGGGACTGAACCTATTGCTCATATATCAACCTGAACTCAAGGTAGAGTAAAGCATTTCAAATGCAGGACAAGTGTATAAATAAAAGTATGTGACTGAATACATTTAGGAATGTAGTGAATTTTTAGGCTAGGGCATGACTAGCAAGGTAAACAGGGATCTAATGCAAATGCAGACAATGACTTATTTGCATTCATAAATTCAATATGAATTGGTCCATGATAGCAATGGACTGATCAACTAAAATAGCTAATGCATCTGCTAAATAATCCCAAGTGAATGCATGCAGGGAACTAAAATCAAGATGGATAGAACCATGGACAAGGCAAGAAGACGGATACTCAAACATGTATCAGAACATGCAAGGAAGGAAAGAAATTATCCATACCATATAGACTGAACTAAGGTGAAGATGTGGGCAATAAGTCATAGGCTAGGCAGTATAGATATGTACAGTGAATGAATAAGGATTTAAAGGTTTAGACAATGCAGATATTAAATGAAGGCATGACTTATCTACTATGCAGGGCAGTGTATTTGAAAGCAGTGCCATGGCGGTGCAGGACAACTATACAAGTGCAGTGAATAATATATGGTGATAAAGTTAGGTAACAAAGAAATGTAGGTAATAACACCACATTATACCTGGTATTTCAAGCTAACCTATTTGCAGGTAATGAGAAGGATTGCAATCACACAGTGAATGCAAGGCAAAATCTAAGGTGCAGGACAAGTACATATGTAGTGATACCTCTGTAGGAGGAATGCTATCCCCAGTACACATCTCATACTCTAATGCCAACATCTATACAGGTCATGCAAGTACATATGATACTCCCCCTATTACTTGTAACCCGAGCCCTAGGCTTACATGTCCTCGTGACTGTACATAGGCTGAACAATAGAGAAAGGAAAAGGATTGACACTCTAATCTGGACTGATACAAATTTATGCAGTGACTGAACAACAAAATAAGGGCTGAACAACAATGGATTTAATACAGAGAAGTAGGGGACTGATAGTGAGAGTTCAAAATATAAACTGTCAGTAGGAATGGACTGATGGTTAACCCTGCACTCCCTACTTCTAGACTGATGTCTAAAATGATTCGACTAATACATTAAATTAGAACATATGCAAAATATGGGGGAAAAATAAACACATGTGATGGTATGGTCATTCATGGACTGAAACAATGGGGTACCAGTCCAATGCAATAACAACCCACACCAACACTCACCCACAGTCCACTCCAAAACCCAACACAGCCACATACATTAGTGATTAGCATAAATATACCTATACATGTACTCTTAATACCTTAGAGACCTCTACGTGCTTGTTAAAATGTCTAAGAGACCATGTACTCTTAATACCCCCGCCGCCCTCCGCTGCCCCGGAGCGCGCTGCCCCCCGCCGCCCGCCGCAGCCCCGCACTGCCCCGCGCACGCCACCCCCGCAGTCTCTGTCACTGACCCATTACCCAAATTGTTGGGCCGGGCCGAGCCATGTCCAGCCTACGCTTAAGATAAAGCGCAGTAAGCTGTTCTAGAGATAACAAGATAAGACGAAATGTGCTAACAGTTCTATAAGTGAAGAAGAATCATAAATGCTCCAAACACAAAAGTCATCTCATATATAGAAATAAGTCCAAAGTACAAGTCTGAAATATAAAACTGGATACATGTCCAGTTACAAAATACGTAGTCTAATACATGACTACACTAAGTATCCCAAGTGACTACGCAAACTAGGCGAGTCTCCCCGCAGGAACATCCTCGCATGGCAAAATCGGGTCCTCGGCAGTGACTCCATAATACGAATCACAGAGCAACTCCTCCTCAGTAAGTATACCTACAACGTTATCCTGTCAGGACGGGAGCAAGTACTGTTTTCTAGCAAACTAAATATACAAAGCATGAACAGGAAGGTAATAAACTGGAATCATGGCATATCATGGTTTAATTGGTTCTTTTTAGGAAATGATAACATATAGTTTAAAAGTTTAAAACTGTAGCATGTACGTGAATCGGTCAATAGGTGAATAGGATGTACAGCGGCACATATCAAGTTTTTCTGGCATGCACATACGTGCACGAACGACATCGGTGTATATCCATACACAAACGCGAGATCAGAACCTACGGCAAGGTTACATATAGAATGTCCCCGAGCGCGGTAAATACATACGGAGAAGGGGGTCATGATCACGTACACTACTAGCAGTTTTCCCTTAACCCGTTATTTTAAACATGTGAGAGATAAAAACAGTAATAACATGTGGAAGATACGAGAACGATATAAAGCATGTGAGAGATATGAGATACTGTCCTAAACATGGTAGAGACTGAAAGTAATACAACATGTAAAGTTCTAACTTGCTATCCCAAGGATCAGCATTTAGCATGGTTGGTAAGTCGCAGTTTATTGTTCTAGCAGTATGTAAAGTTCGTAGAAAGTACTTGCCTCTAGCAAAGCAAAGCAAAACAAGCTGCGATAAAAGTGCTATGGATGTCCGGTAACTCGTCACTGTAGAAGTAAATATAATAACTTAGCTTTTATACTAAGCCAAAATACTAGGACACTAATTGGTGAAATACGACTTGTGACTGGGCACCTAGCCAAAATGATGACTTTGGCATAGGAGACCAATGTGGGGTGACACACTACTTTAACTAACTTCCTAGGGTCTTTATACTAGTGAAGGGTGGGGTTCAACACGACTAAAACTCCAAATAACACAAAAAGCTACAAGTCGTAATTAATCAATAAATAAATCAAAAGACCATTGTGTTCTAACAATTTTTGAAGTAGACAAAAAGCCTAGTTTTACATAAAACAAAGTACCAAAACGATCCTTGCTAACTATAGAAATTTATTATAATTTTTCTGGAATTTATTAACCAGTACAAATATTTTATAAAAATCAGTTTTCCTAAGTATACAGAAAATGAGTTTTGGTTTCATATGCCAAACTAGGGGCAAAACAGTAAATTAAATATTACAAAAATTATACTAAATTAGCTAACTTAACATAGTATCTAAAAACTATTTTTCCATAATTTAACAACACTTTAAGTATTTTTAGAAAATCAAAAACAGCATTTCACACAATAATTAATTATCTGCGTATTTTGTCCATGTATATAATTTGAACCAAAGTTCAAATACAGGACCCAAGGCCATGAATCAAGTCCAATATGACTTGTACAGGTCTTGAATGTGTGAAAACACATTTGGGCCCAAATACCCATGCTAGGCTTGGACACCAAATGGTTGCAGTAATTTAAATACAATAAAAATACAATTTGGTAATAGTCAAAATAAATATTATTATTTTAATAAGGTAAAGTTTTACATAGTAACTATAAAAGTATGAATATTATCTTATAAAGATAATTTGTACTAAGCTAAGTGAAATACAAAAATAATATATATATATACATAAATATAGAGATATTTATGCATATAAGAAAATACCCAACTATATATTATATATATATATACAATATATATAATATATATAGATATAATATATATATATATATATAATATAATTTTATAATATATCTATATATTTTATATAATATATATACTATATATATAATATCTATATATATATATATATATATATATTATATATATCTATATATATATACACACATAAGAAAAAACTCAACTATATAAATATATATATATATTACAAAATAATGTACATATACATATAATAGTATAATATATATATCTATATATATAGATATATATATATATATATATAGTAATATATATATATACACAAGGAATAGTATATACAAATATATATGTATACATAAATACTATATATATATATATATATATCATATATATATATATATATATATATATATATATATATAAATATATATATATAATATATATATACTAACATATTTATATACACATAGAATAATAAAGTACAAGAGAAATAAAAGTATATATACATATAACATAAGAAAAACAGTAAATATATTATACCAAAAATACAGTATATATAATGTATATATATATATACAAATATCTGTATATACATATATATATAAATATACATAAATAACAAAAGAAAAGAAAAAGGAAAAAGAAAAGAAAAAGAAAAGGAAAGACAGCAAGGGGGAGGGGCTCGAACTCGGCCCAGCGGGGGGTCGGGTTTAAGTTGGGTCGGGCTGGCCAGGGGGTCAGCCCGTGGCTTGTGTTAGGATTAGAGTTTAGGTTTGTTTTATTTAGTTTAGAAAGGTTTATACATAAAAAAAAAATAATCCTGTGTCCTGACAGTTAGGGACACAGGAGTCCATGTGTCGGGTTGATTTATGACACGCACGACACGTGTTTGCCGTGTCCGCACTTACCATTAGGGTTGTCGTGTGTAGGCGAGTCCTGTGCATGAGAACGAGACACAACAGGACACGGGGGGGGGGGGGGGTAGATGACACGTACGTGTCCAGGTCGGGGCTGCTGTCGGGGTGGCGACTGGGCGGAGGAGCGGTCGGGGCGGTGGCGCTCGGGTGGCGCTGGGCGCGGCTCAGCACGGCGAACACGTCGGTGGCGGTTGGGGGCGGTGGCGACTGTTGTGGAGGCTGGACGAGGAGCTCGTCGGAGCTAGGGTTGCGACGAGGTTAATTTGGGGAAGACGGGGGCTACGGTGGTCGGGGTTAGGTCGTAGTGGTGGTGGTTGGTCGAAGGAGGGGAGGGGGTCCTTTTATAGGGGAGCCAAGGCGGTGGGTGGCCGGATTAGGGTTAGGGTTTCGGTTTAGGGTCGCCGGAAAATTAGGAGGAAGGCGGTGATCGGGCTGGGGAGAGAGAGTAGTTTACATTTAGGTCCCTAGGGTTTTAGGAAATTAGGGTTAGGTCCTTGCTTAGGATAATTTGCAAATAAAATTTGCAAATCGATATTTACAAAGATTTAAATATTGCAGAAACTATTTAAAACATTTGAAGCAATTGCAAATCTATATTAGAATAATTCTAAAATTTACAAAATGATATTAAAACTTTTTATAAAATTACAGATCAATATTTTTGTACTAAAAATTCATTTAAAAATCATTTAAAATCATTTAAAATTTCTAGAAAATTTCTAAAAATTCCTAATAATTATTTAAGGCTATAAATGACATAAAAAAATTTAATTAGCACTAATTTAACTAAAACTGAAAAACAGGGGCTGACAGTCTCCGCCGCCCCCGTAGCTCACGATGCTCCCGACAGCCCAAGACACCCACGACCACCGAGAGAGAGAGAGAGAGAGAGATTACCTTTGGGAGAGAGAGAGGAGAGGTCGCCGATCACCGCTGCGGGAGAGAGAGAGGAGAGTGAGGTCGCCGACCGCCGCGGGAGAGAGAGAGAGGAGAGAGAATGAAATTTGGGGGGAATGAAAAGTTCCCCCCGTCGTTTCAATTTAAGTCTGGGTCCTTTATTTAGCGACGGACTAGCGTCAGATTTTGTCCGTCGCTAATCCGTCGCTCTATTTGATACTTGCCGACGTACTATCCGTCGCTACATAGTCAAAGAATTGTCCCGCCACTTCTTCCAACAATTTCTGCCAAATAGTCGACTGCATAGCGACGGCAGCAATTCCGTCGCTATATCTCCGACGACCTAGCGACGGATGAGCGACCTTTTCTCCCCCTTAAAATAAAATAAAAATGTATCGGCATGTTGTCGGTACTCCGTCGGCTATTTGCCGCAAATCTATCGCTAACGCCGACGGAAATTTTCCGTCGCTAACAATCCGTCGCTAATTGACTGTATTTTGGTAGTGTAAGCAACATCGCCTACCCTATCAAGAATAACAAATGGGCCTACGTATCGTGGACTCAACTTTCCGCGAACGCCAAATCTAATGACCCCACGGGTAGGTGAGATCCGCAAGAACACGTGGTCCCCAACAGAGAATTCTAGCGGCCTACGATGCTGGTCTGCCAAATGACGATGCCGATCTTGCGCAACTCTAAGTCGCTCCCTAATTCCCTTAATCACTTCAACTGTCTGGATAATCATTTCTGGGCCTAGCATCTTCCTCTCCCCGATATCATCCCATGCTAGTGGCGACCTACACTTCCTACCATATAGTGCTTCAAATGGCGCCATCTAGATACTGGCTTGATAACTGTTGTTATACGAGAACTTAACTAAGTGCAGGTGACTCTCCCAAGATCCTCCAAAATCCAGAGTACAAGCCCATAACATGTCTTCTAAAGTCTGAATTGTCCTTTCTGATTGCCCATCTGTCTGTGGATGGTAAGCCGTGCTAAATCTTAACTTGGTACCCAGACTATGATGTAAACTCTTCCAAAAATGTGATGTAAAACGGGTATCTCTGTCTGATACAATACTGACAGGGACTCCATGCTGCCTGACTATCTGTTGCATATACAACTCTGCCAACTTTTCTGTAGATTGCCCTACTCTGAAAGGAAGAAAATGCGACATCTTTGTAAGCCGATCTACTATCACCCAAATAGCATCTTTACCACTTAGTGATCTCGGTAAACCGGTCACAAAGTCCATGGTAATATGCTCCCACTTCCATTCCGGGATAGGAAGCGGTTGCAATAATCCAGCTGGCCTTTGTTGTTCTGTCTTCACTTGCTGACATATCAAGCAACGAGAAACGAATCTAGCTATCTCCCTCTTCATTCCGTTCCACCAAAAGTACTGCTTGATATCTTGATACATCTTGGTCCCTCCAGGATGTATAGAATACTGAGAACTGTGAGCTTCCGTTATAACCTCCTGTCTGATATCTCCACTAGGCACACATAGACGTGATCCAAACCTAAGTGTACCATCTTCATGGATTTGTATCTCCTTTCTGAGTCCTGACTCACATTCTGTCCTAAGCTTTTGAATTCTTGGGTCCTGTGCCTGAGCTGCCTTGATCCTATCTACTAAGTCAGATTGAACTTGTAGACTCGCCAGAATTCCTACATCACTGGGAAGTATAACCTCGATGCCCATCTCCTGAAGGTCTTCTAAGATATGCTTCTGTGTTGTCAACATAAATGTGCCGTCTCTCCTGCTAAGAGCATCTGCTACCACATTAGCCTTGCCTGGATGATACTGAAGCTCCACGTCGTAATCCTTGATCAACTCCAACCATCTTCTCTGCCTCATGTTCAGTTCCTTCTGAGTAAAGATGTACTTCAGACTTTTGTGGTCTGTGTACATGTCTACTCGATCACCATATAAGTAATGCCTCCATAGCTTCAAAGCGAATACTACTGCCGCCAACTCCAAGTCGTGAGTTGGATAATTCTTCTCGTGGTCCCGAAGTTGCCTAGATGTATACGCTATCACCCTCCCATGTTGTATGAGGACGCACCCAAGTCCTTTACCTGACGCATCACAATATACAGTAAAACCTTCGGGTCCAATTGGCAATGTAAAAATAGGCGCTGATATCAACTTCTGCTTCAGATTCTCAAATGATGCCTGGCATTCTGCCGACCAGACGAATGGCACGTCCTTCCATGTCAAGCAGGTCATGGGTGCTGAAAGTCTTGCAAAGTCTAATACGAACCTTCTGTAATAACCCGCTAATCCCAAGAAACTCCGTACGTCAGCTACGATCTTGGGTACTGGCCAACTCTCTACTGCTTCTACTTTCTTGGGATCTACTGTGACTCCAGCTCCTGATATGATATGTCCCAAAAATGAAATGTGATCCGTCCAGAACTCACACTTGCTGAGCTTGGCATACAACTGGTTCTCTCTCAGAACCTGTAACACTTTTCTGAGGTGATCTTCATGCTCCTCTTCACTAGTAGAGTATATGATAATGTCGTCAAGAAACACAACGACAAACTTATCTAAGTATGGCATAAAGATGCGGTTCATCAAGTCCATAAATATTGCTGGAGCATTGGTCAAACCAAACGGCATCATCAAGTCCATAAATATTGCATACATTAACATAGCTATTTATATATATAGGTTCAATACATCTAAACATTAGATATACATATATATATATATATATATATATATATATATATATATATATATATATATATATACTTTCATAAATAGATATACTCATAATATATATATACATGCATAGGTATATAGAGAAAGGGAAGGCCAAGTGTGTGTGTGTATACAAGGAAAATAGAGTGTGGTGAGTGAGTGACAGTTGTGTGAGAGGGTAGGGTGTGTGTGTGAACAAGTGTAAGGATTTGTGTGAGGCATGTTCATGTGTGTGTGTGTGGAATGGTGTTGTGAGAGTGAGAGACAAAGTGTGTGTATGTGAATGAGAGAAGTCATTGTGAGCGTAATGTGGTAGTGAAATGTGTGTGTATTCATGAGAGGAAAAGTGTGTGAGTGACAGTGAGATGCACAATGTCACAACAATGTGTGGTAGGGAGTGAACAGTGAGAGACAATGTGAGGGGTGTGTGTGTGAATGAGTAGCAGCGATGAGAAAGAAGGAACCATTTCATTTTAGTTCAGAGCCTCAGAAATAGGAAAGGAATCAATTGCATCTCAGTTTCAGTCCCAACAGTTCAGATTTCTCAGTTTTCAGTCCCAAATTCAAAACCCCATTCCAAACTCAATATACAACCAGATCCACCAAAAATCAAACCATAGTTAGATTACATATAGGAGCACCATATTAGGGACTAAAACATGTATCTAACAGTATTAATTTAGATTAAAACAATTGCCAAAGTTCATATCAAAAACCTGGAAAAATACAGGAAATGCATATGTTTCAGAAATTTGGGTAAATGCTAAATACAATTTGAAATCAAACTAAAATACAAAACTAAGGGTTGGTAATGAAACTAGGGTTTGTGTACGTGTCATAAAGTGTAATTGTGTCCAACCAAGAGGACACAAATGTGTCCAAACAATTTAAAACACAAAATAGTGCAACTGGTTCAGCCAGTGAGTCGAGAAGTGTCAGAGCCTCGAGCTCATGACACAAGGCCAACCAAGCCTCGAGCTTGTGTCCCTGTGTTCGCCCCTCATAGGGCTACGTGTCCCTCACCCTGAATTGGGTCCAAGTGTGTCGTGTCCAGAGTACTAGAGCCGTATCTGAACCCAAAATTACGCGTGAACTGTGTCAGTGTAAACCCAGTGCGGGCAGGAGAACGTGTCCGACACGACACAAGGGGTCCTGCCACTTGGGGAGGGTCATGTCAGACACTGCCCCAATGTGTCCTCAAAATCCCACGTGTCCTCGTGCTGTGTCCAGAGAGACATCTACCCCGAGTAGCAGGACACGCACGCTGCCCGCGCGCGCGCGTGCACCCGCGTGTGCACGTGTCCAACCCGACACGATGCGACACGAAAACACTCCCAGTCCAAAAGAAACATGTAAGCAACATCAAAATATAATTTTCTATTCAATTACTTTCTAGAAATTAAATCGAAATGCCCTTTGGGGCATTTCATCAAACACTTAGACCTAGGTCGAATACGTGTCCGATACGGACACGAAATGGGTCCACCTGGACACAAAATCAATTCCTATGGCTAGGGGACACCTAGGGCTAGGTCTACATGCAAAGAAATCCAGAAATTAATGGAGTTTATATAGATTTACCTATTGGTGACCAAATGCAAGAAAAGCCTCAAATGGGGAGGGGTTCCTCTTGCTAGCAAACTTCTCCAAATTGATATGAATCTGAGAATAACACTCCATAACAGCAAGAACACTATATTTAGAACCTATTGTAATTGGTTTGAGGGAAAAAGGAAATAAATAGGATTTTCTAGGAATTTATGAAATTGTACATACCTCTCTTTCTAAAACTTGTTCTTCCTAAAGAGGCTAGCCCTAAATGGAGGAGAATATTTATAGGGTGGGAATCCCTAGGACTAGGTTTATATGGCCGGCCAACTATGGGTTTGGATTAGGATTGCTAGTGGGTTGGGCTTGGGCTCCTATGTGCCAAGTTATTAATCATTGGTTCAACCATAAGTCATGGCTTATGACTTAATATCCTAACTTGAGTCAAATAACTAAACCATAGGTCAACTCTAGTCTAACTAGGCTTGCATGACCAAACCAAGTCCAAACTCAACTAGGGTTAGCTCCTAGGTTAGTCTACCAAGGTCATTGCTAGTCAAAGTCAACCCAGTCAACCTTCATTTAAACAATTCCAAAATAATTTCTAAAAATTCCCATAAATTCAAATAAATTCTAATAAATTCAAATAATCCCAAAAATGATAAAAATATCCTCAAACTAGAAATGTGGTAGTGACAAATCTACTCTCCTTAAAAGAATTTCGTCCTCGAAATTGAAAGGCGAAATGCATCTGATGAGAAGGATAGAAAGTATACCTCACGGTCCAAAAAGATATGGGTAACGCTCGCGCATCTCATCCTCCCACTCCCAGGTAGACTCTTCTGGAGAATGATGCCTCCATGCGACGCGTACCAAAGGTATCACCTAGTTCCTCAGAACCTTCTTCCGTCGATCCAGTATCTCCACTGGCTGCTCCAGATAACTGAGAGAAGGCCCAACCTCAATCTCCGAATGATCGAGCACATGGCTAGGGTCAGCCACGTACCGTCTCAACTGTGATACATGGAATACGTTGTGGACCCCCACTAGTGCAGGTGGCAAGTCTAGCCTGTATGCCACGTCACCGACTCTCCCGCTGATAACGAAAGGGCCGATGAAGCACGGGCTAAGCTTCCCACCTCCACCAAAACGTATCGTACCACGAGTCGGAGATATCCTCAAGAAAACTTGATCTCCAACCTAATCACAAGTAAGGTCTCAATTAATTATGATAAACAACATGATCAAAAACACAAACAAACAAACCTAAATCTAATCCTACTCTAATCTGTACCTCAAACTCCAAGGGCCTCCGGTGGCTATCGGCCCAGTGCCGATGTCTGTCCTGTACCACGCGAAGTCTGTCCCTGATGAGCTTTACCTTCTCGGCTGCATCAACAACCATCTCTGGCCCCAGTAAAGCTCGCTCACCAACATCATCCCAAGATAAGGGTGTACGACACCTACGCCCGTACAGAGTCTCGAAAGGTGACATCTCAATACTGGCCTGGAAACTGTTATTGTAAGCAAACTCCACCAAATGTAGATGATCCTCCCAGGAACCTCCAAAGTCCAGGACGCACGTCCGCAGCATATCCTCAAGTGTCTGAATAGTCCTCTCTGACTGTCCGTCCGTCTGGGGGTGGTATGCAGTACTAAACTTGAGCTGAGTGCCCAAGCTAATCTGCAGACTCCTCCAGAAATAGGAAGTAAAATGACTATCCCGATCTGAGATGATGCTGACTGGAACCCCGTAAATCTTGACTATCTGTCGCATATACATCTCCGCCAGCCTCTCTGTATACGTACCCACCTTGAATGGCAAGAAGTGGGCCAATTTGGTCAACCTGTCAACGATGACCCAAATCGCATCTTTCCTTCCAGGTGTACGCGGCAAACCATATACAAAATCCATAGTAATATGCTCCCATTTCCACTCGGGAATAGGCAGCGACTGCAACAATCCACCGGGCCTCTGCCTCTCTGCCTTGACCTGCTGACAGACCAAGCACCTAGCTACGAAGCGAGCTACCTCCCGCTTCATCCCGGACCACCAAACATGCTCCCTCAGATCTCGGTACAACTTGTTGGCACCAGGGTGTATAGAGTACTGAGATCTGTGGGCCTCCTGCAAAACCTGCTCCCTGAGCTCTCCGCTAGGCACACATAACCTGGAACCGTGCCTCAAGGCACCATCCTCTTCAAGAGAAAACTCGCCATCCAGCAATCCTGCTCGAACCTGCTCTCGGAGACACCGCAGAGCAACGTCCTTAAACTGTGCCGACTTGATCCTCTCCACCAAGTCTGACTGAATCTGTACGCCCCACATCTGTATCTACACTCCGGGCATGATCATCTCAATCCCAAGGCTCTCCAAGTCTGCAAGCAAATGTCGATCCATAGTCAAACACATGGCTGTCGGATACCTACTCAAGGCATCGGCAACCACGTTGGCCTTCCCTGGGTGATACTGAAGTAGGATGTCAAAGTCCTTCATCAACTCTAGCCATCTGTACTGTCTCATGTTCAACTCCTTCTGAGTGAACACATACTTTAAGCTATTGTGATCTGTAAAAATCTCCACCCTCTCTCCATACAGATAATGCTTCCACAACTTCAGAGCAAATATCACTGTTGCAAGCTCCAGGTCGTGGGTAGTGTAGTTCTTCTCATAGGGACGTAACTGCCTGGAAGCATAGGCAATCACCTTTCCATGCTGCTGTAACACACAACCCAGCCCTTTCCCTGAAGCGTCACTATAAATAGTGAATCCACCTGATCCTGAAGGCAATGTCAGAATCGGAGCTGTCGTAAGCCGCTTCTTCAACTCATCAAAAGCTGCCTGACACTCCTCTGACCAAACAAACTCAGTATCCTTCCGGGTCAACCGAGTCAACGGCTCTGCAACCCGGGAGAAATCCTGCTCAAATCTCTGATAATATCCTGCCAGCCCCAGGAAACTCCTGATCTCTGCAACTGAAGTCGGCGCTGTCCATGCCTCAACTGCTACAATCTTCTTGGGGTCAAATGAGATACCATCTCCAGTCACCACATGCCCCAAGAAGTCCACCCGGTCCAGGAAGAACTCACACTTGGAGAGCTTTCCATAAAGCTGCTCCTTCCTGAGAGTCTCCAGCACGATCCTCAAATACTCCTCGTGCTCCTCCTTAGTCTTGGAATATACCAAGATGTCGTCAATGAACACCACCACAAACTGATCTAGGTACTGGTGAAACACCTTGTTCTTAAGGTTCATAAATACTGCTGGTGCATTGGTTAGCCCAAACGGCATAACCAAAAACTCAAACTGCCCGTACCGCGTCCTGAAAGCGGTCTTGGGAATATCCTCCCCCTTCACCTTCACCTGGTGATATCCCGACCTCATATCAATCTTGGAAAATACTCGAGCTCCGCTCAACTGGTCAAAAAGATCGTCGATCCGCGGCAATGGGTATCTGTTCTTGATCGTGAGGTTGTTGAGTACCCTATAGTCAATACACATCCGTACTGACCCATCCTTCTTCGGCACAAACAACACTGGTGCACCCCATGGCGACAAACTCGAACGGATGAAGCCCTTGTCCTGCAGCTCATCCACCTGCTTCTTCAGCTCCACCAACTCACTATTGTTTACTCGATAGACGTACTGAGAGATAGGTTTCGCTCCTGGAACCAAGTCTATCGAGAACTCAATGTCTCTGTCCGGTGGCAATCCAGGCAACTCCTCTGGAAAAACATCCACATTATCTGCTATCAAGGGGTGTAGAATCGTCTGCTCCTCAACCGAGACTCCGCAGAAGACTCTGCTGCTCTGCTCCGCCTGACGTCTGGAGTACTCGAACTCTGGCTCCCCCGGTACTCTAAAGAGAACTTTATCCCCTCTGCAATCAATGCTGCCGTGGTGCCTGCTCAACCATTCCATGCCTAGTACTATATCGTAGTTCGACAATGGTATTACGAGCAGGCTCACCTCCAACTCACGGCCTCCCAAAACTACACTCCGACCCTTACAAACATCACTCACGAGGATAATGCCACCCCCGGTCGTGATCTTGTAAGTCCTAGGCAACGATTCAGCTACGATACCGTATCTAATCGCAAAAGATACTGATATGAAGCAATGCGAAGCACCGGAATCGAATAATGCAAAAGCTGGACTGGAGTCGAGAAGGATCGAACCTGCGATCAGCTCTCCTATCACTTTTGCATCTCCAGCTGCCATGGCGAAAGCTTGTCCCTGCTGTCCTCCCCAGGCCAGCTGCTGGTGCTGGACGAACCTCTGCTGCTGTGTCGGCAGGGCTGGTCCCCTCTGCTGGCCTGCTGGAGCTCTGGCTCCTCCTTCCTGAGCTGCTCGTGCTATGTGACACTCCCTCATCTGGTGGTCTGCTGAACCACACACTAGGCACTGGCCCAGCCTCTTCCGGTACTCATTGGTGACATGCCCAGGCTTCTTGTAGTAAGCACAAGTGATCACCGGTCTCTGGCCCTGCTGGTACTGTCTCGACTGCTGCTGCTGGTGAACTGGCCTCTGCTGGATCGGCTGCGGCTGGAACTGCCTCAGCTGCTGGTGTTGAAAGTAGGGCCTCTTGGCCTGGCCTCTGCTGCTGCTGCCCCCAACTGGGTCTCGCCCCCTCTTGAGCCTAAGCTCAAGATCATCCTCAGCTAATAAGGCTCCCGTCAAGATCTCCTCGAATGTGGCATCCCTGTTGCCCTTGGTCAAGGCCTTGACCTCCTTGACCAGACCCTTCCGGAACCTCTGGGCCTTCGCCGTCTCGCTCAGGCCCTCTACGAATCTGCCGAGGCGGCCGAACTCCCCAGCACACTCCTCCACTGACAGGCTCCCCTGAACCAAGCTCTCGAACTGTGACTCCAAGGCTCGAAGAGCTGAATCTGGAAAGAACTTCTTCTTGAAGAAGCCCTTGAACTCCAACCAAGTCTGCCCTGCTACCCCCACCCTGGGGTCTGACTGATACCAGGTGCGAGCAAGATCTCGCATCCGGCTAGCTGCTGCCTCTATCTGGAGATCTGCCGGTATCCGGGCCAGGCGGAAGATCTCCTCTATATGCTCGATCCACTCATCAACATATAGAATCCCCTCTGTCCCCAGGAAGTCCCTGGGGCTCATCTTCTGAAACTGCTCTATCCCCGGTGTCCTCGGCTGCTGAACCACTGGTCGAGCTGCCACCGTCGTAAGGGCCAACTCCATGCCCCTGTCCTGTCGAGCCTGCTGCCGGTCCAAGAACTGCTGGAAATATGCGAACATCTGTGCCGCATCTACGTATCCTGTAGGCGGCGGCTGTTGGAAGGGCTCCTCTGCGATGACTGGGTCCTGCCTCCGAGCCGGTGGAGGCATACCCCCTGCTGCTGCTGCTGGAGCCTCAATACGAACAGAGGTGGCAGGAGCTGCAGTCTCCTGTCTCTGCTGAACTGGCTGAGAGGTAGTAGACCCATCTACAGCATCCCCATGAATGGTACGGTATGACCGCGTCTCCACCATCCTGAAGATAGGCCAAACAAGAGTATCAATTTCTGAGAAAGAAGCGATATAACAAAGGCGAACAGTTAAAAATTCAAAAGAATCGATTGACAGTAAGGATTTAGATGGCAATAAAGAATTTTTCCTAATGTGATTGAGTACCTTGAAAATTAATGTCCTATATCCTACTGCAGGCTGTAGTGATACTCTGGTTCGAATACCACTACATTTCTAGTTTAGACCTGCATGGGCCACCACTAAAAACGTGTCACGACCCGCACCCTAGAGTAAGGGAACGAGACGTGGGTACGTCCAGCCTACGCCGTAGTGTCGGCGGTAGAACGCTGTCCTAGGTCACAACATCTGGCAATAATATACTAAGCAGTTTATACTCCCCGAATGGGGGTGACATGATAGAAGTAAACTCAATCACAACTAAGAAAGAAGAAGCACGATATGATATAGAACTCAAGAAAATACAGATGATAAAATAGTCTAAGATAACATCTCAGCAAATATCCAGAGTACAAATCTCAGCTACTGAATATGAAAGAATATATACAACTCAGAATATCCAGACAGAATAAAGTCTAACTAAAACAGTCTCAAGACAACATAAATAAGATAAGGCCTAAACTAAGCTAGTCTAGGCAATGGGGGTAATGTCCTCAGCTAGAGCTGGGTCCTCCTGAGAGTCCAGCTCACAAGTGTCGTCTAGGGCTGCCCCGTAGAAGGTATCCACACAAGCCTCCTCCTCGTCCTCTGTAATATTTTCAACAGGTCCAGTCAGGACAGGAGCGAGCACAATACATCTCAACAGTTCATAGCAGGTTAGAAAATATAATCATACAGTAAAATAAGATACAGGTACTGAAAGAAATGCAGTATGTAAACAGAAAGAGAACTGGAATAGAAATATCTACTATAATAAAGAACTAACAGTGGCTAGTGAGTCAGAATACAATATTGACATGTAAATGGCATAGGATGATTCTGATGAGACATTATGGAATGATTCTGATAAGATACTACTTGGGTATTATTCACATGTCTACTTCTACTCCCCCGTACCCCCAATCAATACACAAGGATCCAACCAGGTTATGTTATGATTCCATGCAAAGGCCCCCGAAGGATGATACATGGATGTCCCATAAATGAAGATTCTAGGAAACCCAATGAATGGGATAAGGATTCAAGGAAGACTCTGTGATCATGAAAGTACATATCACAAGTGATCAATGAACCAATGAAGCATAGTTATACGCCATGTAAGTGAAACGCATAGAACATGAAGTACCCGATGCTCCCTGAAGGGATAACATCTCAAGAAGGGATCCATATAGTACCAATCCGTGTGACCAACGTGACAGTATCAAGTAAAGTAATTCAAAGCAGGAAAATAATTCTAAGCAGGATATGAAATGATCAGAGAATATACTCGCCTGGTATCTGAGTGTCCGGATAAAATGTACTGTCCGATGAGAGGTGTCTGGCTCCTAATCAGAGCAGCACAAGTCACAACAAGTCTAAAATGATAACAAGATGCAATTTAATGCATTCTAAATGAATCTAGGTCAATCTAGGCCAAAGTCAACTCTTGGTCAACTCTGGTCAACCAAGAAGTCAAACCTAGGTCAACTATGGTCAAACTAGGTCAAACAAGTCTAAATTAGGTCAAACTAGTCATTCTAGGTCTAACTAGTCCATACTAGTCTAAACAAGCCTACACTAGTTAACACACACCATTACAAGGCTATGCAAGCCTATCAAGCCTGTACTAGTTATTCTAACCATTATACTATACATTATGTAGATATGTATATACATTACATATATATGAAAGTTGCATACATTAACATAGCTATTTATATATATATAGGTTCAATACATCTAAACATTAGATATACATATATATATATATATATATATATATATATATATATATATATATATATATATATATATATATATATATATATATATATATATATATATACTTTCATAAATAGATATACTCATAATATATATATACATGCATAGGTATATAGAGAAAGGGAAGGCCAAGTGTGTGTGTGTGTGTATACAAGGAAAATAGAGTGTGGTAAGTGAGTGACAGTTGTGTGAGAGGGTAGGGTGTGTGTGTGAACAAGTGTAAGGATTTGTGTGAGGCATGTTCATGTGTGTGTGTGTGGAATGGTGTTGTGAGAGTGAGAGACAAAGTGTGTGTATGTGAATGAGAGAAGTCAATGTGAGGGTGATGTGGTAGTAAAATGTGTGTGTATTCATGAGAGGAAAAGTGTGTGAGTGACAGTGAGATGCACAGTGTCACAACAATATGTGGTAGGGAGTGAACAGTGAGAGACAATGTGAGGGGTGTGTGTGTGAATGAGTAGCAGTGATGAGAAAGAAGGAATCATTTCATTTCAGTTCAGAGACTCAGAAATAGGAAAGGAATCAATTGCATCTCAGTTTCAGTCCCAACAGTTCAGATTTCTCAGTTTTCAGTCCCAAATTCAAAACCCCATTCTAAACTCAATATACAACCAAATCCACCAAAAATCAAACCACAGTTAGATTACATATAGGAGCACCATATTAGGGACTGAAACATGTATCTAACAGTATTAATTTAGATTAAAACAATTGCCAAAGTTCATATCAAAAACCTGAAAAAATACAGGAAATGCATATGTTTCAGAAATTTGGGTAAATGCTAAATACAATTTGAAATCAAACTAAAATACAAAACTAAGGGTTGGTAATAAAACTGGGGTTTGTGTACGTGTCATAAAGTGTAATTGTGTCCAACCAAGAGGACACAATGTGTCCAAACAATTTAAAACACAAAACAGTGCAACTGGTTCAGCCAGTGAGTCGAGAAGTGTCAGAGCCTCGAGCTCATGACACAAGGCCAACCAAGCCTCGAGCTTGTGTCCCTGTGTTCGCCCCTCAAAGGGCTACGTGTCCCTCACCCTGAATTGGGTCCAAGCGTGTCGTGTCCAGAGTACTAGAGCCGTATCCGAACCCAAAATTATGCGTGAACTGTGTCAGTGTAAACCCAGTACGGGCAGGAGAACGTGTCCGACACGACACAAGGGGTCGTGCCACTTGGGGAGTGTCGTGTCAGACACTGCCCCAACGTGTCCTTAAAATCCTACGTGTCCTCATGCTGTGTCCAGAGAGACATCTACCCCGAGTAGCAGGACACGCACGCTGCCCGTGTCACGCTCCAGAACCAGAATACTGGAGAGCGGGAGCGTACATAGCCAGCTACGTATATTGAATTGGAATCCACCTCGCTATACAGTCACGGCTGTCTAGATATGAGGGTTTACTACAAGCCAACGGTCTCTTAAGGTCAAGCCTATTGTCTCAATCTCAAGCAAGTAATATAATTACAAGATGTTAGACCACCAAATATATAATAAAAGGCGTCCCAAATATTACATATTCAGCTGATCATGAAGCTAGTCATACAAAATGCGAGGACTAGCAAGAGTTAAGTCATACATGATCAACCCTAGGATTTGTTAATCATGTTTACAGCCCGTAGGCAGACAGTAAGTAAATGTGCATCGAGCTAACAGGTGCTCGTCGGCTAAACGCCTCAAAAGAATAATTTACAATGGAGTGAGTGAAACAAAATGGAAAACCCACTCGTAGCCCGGGTTCCTTCTAGTCGCCACCGTTGGGCTGGAAGTTCGGTAGATCCTCGGGTGCTGCTCCGAAATCTGGCCACACAAAACCAGCTGGGTCAAACCCCAGAAAGAGCAAGTGCCACAAAGGAGGCCACGAAATAAGGACAAAAGCCAGCATATCAGAACATAAGAAAATGGAAGAAAAGTACAAGTAATAACGAGTACAACAGGACAATAAACGACTAGGGACGTGGAACCATTCCGGGAGCCAGGTTACAACCCGTAAACCAAACAATGACCAGGGTTGTAACCCTTCGTCTGAATAGCACTTTGTCTCTACCCATTTATTGTTAAGATAAGTAAAACAATCATGCTCAGGAGTACCAGGTACTGGGACTAGACGAGACTTAGACAAGGCTGGACACCATCCATTCACAAACGGCCAAGCAATACTACGGCTTACTACTTAACTAACTAGGATTATCACAAGCCTTGTTACTAGCAAGATGCAAATGAGAAATTCCCAGTCCCAAGCCCTGCAGACTATCTAGTTATCCTTCCGCGGGTTGAGAGTATGGTTGGGTACATGGCCCATGAGACGATATACCCTTAGGTGACTTAGAGGGTGCAACACATGACAGTGTGCTGGAAATGTGCCCTACTCGTCGGCAGGCTACAAGTCCGTTTAAAGCGCCCAGATAACGAGATTGCCTGTGACTGAAAATTCTCCATGAACTATAGTTTGATCTAGCCATTAGCCTAATACATATTCAGTGCGAATCCCTGACCGTGGTAACCAGGGAGTCACATCCTAGACATGATGCAAGACAAGACGAGTGGTTTGCACAAGCAGCAAGAATAACAACCACGGAGTCAGAGTTGATTATACAAATCAAGTTAGACATCGCAACAGCATCAAGTCAAGTCATGTTACAAGTTGCAAGTTACAAGTTACAAGTCAGGAGTACGCCGCCACGGGCCACTATCAAGTTATCCAGTACCAAGATTTATCATGAATTACAGGTTAAAGTCAAGGGTGCACCCCATCGGGTCACTGTCAAGAAGATCAGAAAGTACTAGAATTATACTTCACAGAAATCACGAAAATCGTACTAGTCATAAACAAACACCAAAACCGTGCCAGGTCGTGTTGGGTCGAGACAGTCGTGTTGTGTGGAACAAGATCTCAAAACTCCAATCCACAAAAGAGAAGCCAAGTCCAAGAAATAAGACCAAACCATCATAGACAAGTAGATTGCGCAAGGGGGTCAGGTTGCGCAGGGGTTGGGTTGCGCTAGAGCCAAGCGCGCTGGGTCGGGTTGTGCCGGGCGAGCTGCGCTGGGCCGGGTTGCGCAGGGAACGAGCTGCGCTAAGTCGGGTTGCGCAAGAAACGAGCTGTGCTGAGGATGGATTGCACGAGGGTTAGATTGCGCTGGATCCAAGCGCGCTGGGTCGGCTTGCGCAGGATGAACTGCGCTGAAGCCAAGCCGCGCTGGGGGAGCTGCGCTTGGATCAGGTTGCGCTGGAGGATGCACGGTTCGCCAAAGGACAAGCTGCGCTGGTCAGCCAGCGCTAAAGAACGCTGGCCGAGGAAGGCTGCGCGTTCAGCCTTGCGCTAAAAAGTGCAGGCCGAGAGGTCTTCTTCTCCAGCTAGGCTGAGAAGATGAACCAAGAACACCAAAAACTTCAAATCTTCATATCTTGGCCAAATCAAAACCAAATTTAGATTTTCAAAGTTCTAACTTGTGTAAAATTGAATTTGTTTCCACATGAAAGCCTCAAAACAAGCAAAAATCAAAGTTTAATAGATCAAAATCAAGAAAATCCGAAAATAGTTAAAACTTAGATCTAGAACAATGGAGACTCCAAATCACAAAATGCCAAGTTCTAATGTTGTTCTCCATGGTCTAATCTAGCTAATGGACAAATAAAATATGGTGCTTATTTGGTGGCAAGGTGCACTTGCCTATGGTGTTGGTGGAGGAAGGAAGAAGAAGATGGAGAAATTAATGGAAGAGTAATGAGGAGAGAAAAAAGTGGGTGGGCTTATAAAGGGGGATGGTGGTAGGTAGGGGTTCTCTCCATGATGAACCAACCAAAAATAAACCAAGCCAACTCCAAAACGAACCAAGTTAAACCAATCAATGAAATGTCAAAATAAATCGAGCAGGGGGGACATGCAATACGGGTCAAAATACGTACACGTATTTCAAATACGTAATACGAGATATGGGCATTACAACTCTACCCACCTTAAAAGAATTCCGTTCTCGAAATTTAATCAAGTGGTTAGAGATGCAATGACAAGCTATACTAAGCAATCAATCAAACAATCAATCATGCAAGCAAGGAATTTGAAGACTGAAGGAAGAGGGAAAACATCCTGCTAGAACCACTATGCCGGTTCTGAATCTGAGCTTGGACCAGGGCATACTGCTGGGGTTCCTGCTGCTGGAATACTTCGGTCTGAGGCGACAATGGCCTCGGAGGCTGGTACTGCTACTGCTCTGGTGCGGGTGCTGGTCCCCTTACCGAGGGACTAGTCTGGGCCGATGATGAACTGGCCCTATTAGGATAGGACCCTATCTTGTGGTCCGATGCTCCACAAGCCAAGCACAATCCTCGTGCTCTGTGACACTCCGAAACAACGTGTCCTGGCTTTCCATAATGAGTACAGCCCATTGCGGAAGACTGTTTCTGCTCCTGTTGCTGAGGGGACGTCGGAGTTGAATATTGAACCGACGTCACTGAGGCCGCCTGCCTCGGAGTTCCAATTATCAAGGCCCTGACTGCCGGGGCTGGAGCCGATGATTGGTGCATCTGATTGTGGGACCGCTTCCTACCTCCGGTCCTATCCACGATCCTCTGGAAGGTGTACTCGTGCCTCCTAGCTGCCCTTAATACTGCATCGAACGTCTGGTGCTCGAACTGTTCGGCTGCCAATAAGATCTCCAAATGCAGCCCCTGCTGGAACCGCTGGGCCCTATCAAACTCGGTTGCCACCAAGGTGGGGGCAAACCTACTGAGTCTAAAAAACTCAGATGCATAACCGTCGACCGATCTGCCTCCTTGCTTCAAGTTGGTAAATCTCGTCTGTAGGTCGTACCGAGCTACAGCATCAAAATACTTCGTCTGGAATCTCTCTCTAAACACCGCCCAAGTGACCGGCGCTGCTAATCCCACGGCCTGCGTCACCCACCAACTGCGAGCCAAGTCCAGCAACTGTAGGCGTACCACCGCCACCTTCTTATTCTCAGGTGTCCTAGCTGCTTCCAGAATCACCTCGGTATCCTGAAGCCAAGCGTCCGCGACAATCGCATCTTCGCTGCCGTCGAAGAATGGAGGGTTCAAGCGCTTGAAGCTGTTGGCCGCGCTGTTCCCTGGATGACAGCCTCTGGTCAAAGCATCTGGCACTACCTGGTGCAAGGCGTCTCCTCTACGATCCTAGAAAGCTATCAAGGTCCTGATGAGACCTACCAAGGTGCCATCGTCAGGCTCGGCGGGCTGGACTGGCTGAACTGGGGGCTCTTCTCCGGAAGGTACAACTCTGGAGGCTACTCCAGAATACTAGGCTTGATCTCCGGGTTGCTGGTCCACGGAAAGTGCTCCACCTTGCTGATCGACGGGGTCAGGTACAGTGCCGCTGAAGAAGACGACACAGGAAATAATAAGGAAGGACCATGACAGATCAACGATACAAGCATGTGATCAGGTCAAGATTCTCAGGGATTTGAATATACGGGCAGAGATCAAGGGCAAATACTGATTGAGACATCTATTAGGTAAACCCTCACATATCTTGAATGCCAAGACCTGCATGGGCCACCACTTAAACCATGTCACGCCCCAGAACCAGAATACTGGAGAGCGGGGGCGTACATAGCCAGCTACGTATATTGAAATGGAATCCACCTCGCTATACGGTCACGGCTGTCTGGATATGAGGGTTTACTACAAGCCAACGTTCTCTTAAGGTCAAGCCTATTATCTCAATCTCAAGCAAGTAATATAATTACAAGATGTTAGACCACCAAATATACAATAAAAGGCGTCCCAAATATTATATATTCAGCTGATCATGAAGCTAGTCATACAAAATATGAGGACTAGCAAGAGTTAAGTCATACATGATCAACCCTAGGATTTGTTAATCATGTTTACAGCCCGTAGACAGACAGTAAGTAAATGTGCATCGAGCTAACAGGTGCTCGTCGGCTAAACGCCTCAAAAGAATAATTTACAATGGAGTGAGTGAAATAAAATGGAAAACCCACTCGTAGCCCGGGTTCCTTCTAGTCACCACCATTGGACTGGAAGTTCGGTAGATCCTCGGGTGCTGCTCCGAAATCTGGCCACACAAAACCAGCTGGGTCAAACCCCAGAAAGAGCAAGTGCCACAAAGGAGGCCATGAAATAAGGACAAAAGCCAGCATATCAGAACATAAGAAAATGGAAGAAAAGTACAAGTAATAACGAGTACAACAGGACAATAAACGACTAGGGACGTGGAACCATTCCGGGAGCCAGGTTACAACCCGTAAACCAAACAAGGACCAGGGTTGTAACCCTTCGCCTGAATAGCACTTTGTCTCTACCCATTTATTGTTAAGATAAGTAAAACAATCATGCTCAGGAGTACCAGGTACTGGGACTAGACGAGACTTAGACAAGGCTGGACACCATCCATTCACAAACGGCCAAACAATACTACGGCTTACTACTTAACTAACTAGGGTTATCACAAGCCTAGTTACTAGCAAGATGCAAATAAGAAATTTCCAGTCCCAAGCCCTGCAGACTATCTAGTTATCCTTCCGCGGGTTGAGAGTATGGTTGGGTACATCGCCCATGAGACGATATACCCTTAGGTGACTTAGAGGGTGCAACACATGACAGTGTGCTAGAAATGTGCCCTACTCGTCGGCAGGCTACAAGTCCGTTTAAAGCACCCAGATAACGAGATTGTCTGTGACTGGAAATTCTCCATGAACTATAGTTTGATCTAGCCATTAGCCCAATACATATTCAGTGCGAATCCCTGACCGTGGTAACCAGGGAGTCACATACTAGACATGATGCAAGACAAGACGAGTGATTTGCACAAGCAGCAAGAATAACAACCACGGAGTCAGAGTTGATTATACAAGTCAAGTTAGCCATCGCAACAGCATCAAGTCAAGTCATGTTACAAGTTGCAAGTTACAAGTTACAAGTCAGGAGTACGCCGCCACGGGCCACTATCAAGTTATCCAGTACCAAGATTTATCATGAATTACAGGTTAAAGTCAAGGGTGCACCCCATCGGGTCACTGTCAAGAAGATCAGAAAGTACTAGAATCATACTTCACAGAAATCACGAAAACCGTACTAGTCATAAACAAACACCAAAACCGTGCCAAGTCGTGTTGGGTCGAGACAGTCGTGTTGTGTGGAACAAGATCTCAAAACTCCAATCCACAAAAGAGAAGCCAAGTCCAAGAAATAAGACCAAACCATCATAGACAAGTAGATTGTGCAAGGGGGTCAGGTTGTGCAGGGGTTGGGTTGCGCTAGAGCCAAGCGCGCTGGGTCAGGTTGCGCCGGGCGAGCTGCGCTGGGCCGGGTTGCGCAGAGAACGAGCTGCGCTAAGTCGGGTTGCGCAGGAAACGAGCTGTGCTGAGGATGGATTGCGCGAGGGTTAGATTGCGCTGGATCCAAGCGCGCTGGGTCGGCTTACGCAGGGTGAACTGCGCTGAAGCCAAGCCTCGCTGGGGAGCTGCGCTTGGATCAAGTTGCACTGGAGGATGCGCGGTTCGCCAAAGGGCAAGCTGCGCTGGTCAGCCAGCGCTAAAGAACGCTGGCCGAGGAAGGCTGCGCGTTCAGCCTTACGCTAAAGAGCGCAGGCCGAGAGGTCTTCTTCTCCAGCTAGGCTGAGAAGATGAACCAAGAACACCAAAAACTTCAAATCTTCATATCTTGGCCAAATCAAAACCAAATTTAGATTTTTAAAGTTCTAACTTGTGTAAAATTGAATTCTCTTCCACATGAAAGCCTCAAAACAAGCAAAAATCAAAGTTTAATAGATCAAAATCAAGAAAATCCAAAAATAGTTAAAAATTAGATCTAGAACAATGGAGACTCCAAATCATAAAATGCCAAGTTCTAATGTTGTTCTCCATGGCCTAATCTAGCTAATGGACAAATAAATATGGTGCTTATTTGGTGGCAAGGTGCACTTGCCTATGGTATTGGTGGAGGAAGGAAGAAGAAGATAGAGAAATTAATGGAAGAGTAATGAGGAGAGAGAAAAGTGGGTGGGCTTATAAAGGGGGATGGTGGTAGGTAGGGGTTCTCTCCATGATGAACCAACCAAAAATAAACCAAGCCAACTCCAAAACGAACCAAGTAAAACCAATCAATGAAATGTCAAAATAAATCGAGCAGGGGGACATGCAATACGGGTCAAAATATGTACACGTATTCCAAATACGTAATACGAGATATGGGCATTACAGCGCGCGCGCGTGTACCCGCGTGTGCACGTGTCCAACCCGACACGATGCGACACGAAAACACTCCCAGTCCAAAAGAAACATGTAAGCAACATCAAAATATAATTTCCTATTCAATTACTTTCTAGAAATTAAATCGAAATGCCCTTTGGGGCATTTCATCAAACACTTAGACCTAGGTCGAATACGTGTCCGATTCGGACACGAAATGGGTCCACCTGGACACAAAATCAATTCCTATGGCTAGGGGACACCTAGGGCTAGGTCTACATGCAAAAAAATCCAGAAATTAATGGAGTTTATATAGATTTACCTATTGGTGACCAAATACAAGAAAAGCCTCAAATGGGGGGGTTCCTCTTGCTAGCAAACTTCTCCAAATTGATATGAATCTGAGAATAACACTCCACAACAGCAAGAACACTATATTTAGAACCTATTGTAATTGGATTGAGGGAAAAAGGAAATAAATAGGATTTTCTAGGAATTTATGAAATTGTACATACCTCTCTTTCTAAAACTTGTTCTTCCTAAAGAGGCTAGCCCTAAATTGAGAAGAATATTTATAGGATGGGAATCCCTAGGACTAGGTTTATGTGGCCGGCCAACTATGGGTTTGGGTTAGGGTTGCTAGTGGGTTGGGCTTGGGCTCCTATGTGCCAAGTTATTAATCATTGGTTCAACCATAAGTCATGGCTTATGACTTAATATCCTAACTTGAGTCAAATAACTAAACCATAGGTCAACTCTAGTCTAACTAGGGTTGCATGACCTAACCAAGTCCAAACTCAACTAGGGTTAGCTCCAAGGTTAGTCTACCAAGGTCATTGCTAGTCAAAGTCAATCCAGTCAACCTTCATTCAAACAATTCCAAAATAATTTCTAAAAATTCCCATAAATTCAAATAAATTCAAATAAATTCTAATAAATTCTAATAAATTCAAATAACCCCAAAAATGACAAAAATACCCTCAAACTAGAAATATGGTAGTGACATCTGGGCTTCCACATATCAAACACAGTCCGTTCAATATCCGACACATATCTCTAGTGTGCCCTACCTTCCCACAATAAGTGCTGTAGAAGCATGGAATTTCACAACCAGAAAGACCATGCGCCAGACACTACATGCGCCAGGACTCGCACAGAACACTTCACAGCAAAGTCAATAACCATGGACATTTGAAGAAGGACTTTTTATTTATATATAAAAGTCTATTACATGTCTAGAAAAGGTTGTACAAAGGAGAATTTCTACAAAGGAAAGATCCTAAGTCTACAGCCAGCGGCCACCATGCGCCTCCAGTTAGGCGCAGCAGTCATCATGCGCTGCCAGTCACCATGAGCTGTCAGTCAGGCGCAGCAGACATCATGCGCCTCCAACCAGGCGCATCCCACCATATCTTCAGCAGCTCAGTCATGTGCATCCAGCTCAGTTGTGTGCATCCCTTCAGCAGTCCAGCTATGTGCATCCCTTCAGCCAAATTCCAGCCAGGCTCACCTGGCCGAGCAGAGCCCAGTTATGTACCGCTCTTCCAGCCAGGCTCACCTGATAAGTACTTCGCCAAGCAAAGCATTTAACCCTCTGGCTGGAACCAAGGAAGAGAAGAGCACCGCAAATGCTGAGGCCAGGGGAGGCTTCGAAAGAGCCTCCAAAGCCGAAGGAAGACCGTGATCGAAACCGCGGCTAAAGGAGCAGCTTTCAACACGATCAAAGTGGGGAAACCCCACTTTGAAGGAAGAGAGAGCCTAGCACCGCCATTCCGATCTACGGCTCTTCCGGAATAACGGGGACAAGGCCCGAGCATCCCTATCTTTGGATGCAACAGGCACCTTCCGCCTGCCTCGGAAGCCCTCGACTCCGTCTTTTGGATGTAACAGTCACCTTCAAGTGCATCGAAGACAACACAGTGTCTCATCTTCTCCCTCGGGAGCACTTCGTCAACAGAATGCACCCGCATGTTCAAGTTCATGTTGGAAGAACGTGAGAGAATGAGAAGCAAATCTTCTCTCCATGCCACTATTTATAGGCCGGGCAGATCAAACCCACGCGCCAAGTGGATGGCCCTCCAAATTCCGTGCAATGAATTTACATTAAATGGATGAACCGGACGCCTCGAATTCAGCCAAACGGCTATTTATAGCACTCGAAGAGCGAGACAGCCGCATCATTAAAAGACATGTCTGATGCGCCAGCCAGACAGCGCATCACACGGACGCGCCCTTCGGCATCAGGCGCATCACACAGACGCGTCCTACAGTACTCGGCGCATTACAGAGGGTGCGCCCTCACACATCTCCATACCGAGTGGAACGCCAACCGACGCGCCCACTCAGCCGTCCATCGAACGTCACCAACATTAAATACTGAACTGACAGAGTTGGCAGCACGCCTCCCAAAGTCTGAACAGTTGACAGCTTTATTCAGAAAACGAAGCGTCGGCAACGTCAGCATCATCATGACTTTATTTCGACGGCTACTGCCACGTGGCCACTCCACCATCAGCATGCGCCTCTACGGCCATGCGTCCAAATCAGTATGCGCCTCAAAAGCCATGCGCCTCAGACTGCTCTCTGATCCCGAAAGACAGAAGAAAAGTCGTCTGCATGCGCCTCAAAAGCCATACGCCCCAAATGGTTTGTAACTCCTAAAGGTTATGAGCCGCAACCTCCTCCTGCGCCCAATCCAAGGCGCAGCTCACCAGATCACTTCTCTCCACCAAATCCGAGATCTTCGAACCATGAGTCGACGACACGTGTCTTTTGACTCAACATCCAAGATTTCAGCAACGGAAAGATCTTCTCTCTGCTACGTGCCGGCTCACAACAGCAGTATGAAGAGTTCTCCCCCTCGATCAGGGCGCAGCATCCGTGCGCCTCCATCAGCAACCTCCACGTGGCATCCCCACACCGGCGCATCCTGCATGCGCGCATGAGCAGCCAGCCTACAAAACTATAAATAGAAGGATCATCTCCTTCACACACACACAGAGACTCAGAACAGAAGACTCACAACACAGAGAGAATCGACAACAGAGAATCACCGAGAGGCAGTTCTAGACACTCAACGTCTTCCTCCTCTCAGCAAGCTCCAGCACCCAGAGCAATCAACACCTTCAGAGAACCGATAACCGTCGTCAGCCGGTCAACGGAGTCAACGCATTACCACTCGCTCCATTGGCACTAAGGACCCAGCTTAAACAAAAGTGTACTCCTAGGACTACATCTAAGTCCTATATTGTATCACTGTTCTGTTTGTATTAAGATTTCAATCAAAACAATTTTAATGGCAAACAAGCTGGCGACTCTGCTGGGGACTTCTTTCTCCTCTATCGAGAAGGTCGTGTCACAGGCCGACGACGTGAAGGTGGGCTCCTCCCACAAGACGCTGGTAGTGCGCCTCAATCAACAGGCGTACGAGGAGTTCATTTCTGAAGGAAGTGCGAGTCCTTCGAAGCGGCTGTCGAAGCCGAAGAAGACCCGCGCAGTCTGGGTGCGCAAAGTCGACGCCTCGGGCACCACCGTTGAAGGGGATGCGCCCGTCCAGCCTTTTCTTCCTGCTGACGTCCTCAGCAGTCAAGGTGCGCCCGCTGATGCAGCGCATCTCTCGGGGAAGCGTGCGGCTGACCACGTTCCCTAGCCATCTTCCTCTCAGGCGAGGAAGATACGTCGACGGAGCAGGGGCACAGCCAATGCCCCGTGCATCACTTCTGATGCGCCACAAAGAGCCTCTGTCTTTGACAGACTCACTCGCTGTAATGGCAAGGAGAATTTGGATGCTGAGTACTATGCGCCCCAGCGGGCTGGTACGAAGAAATCCAAGGCGGCACGGGCCATGCGCCACAAACGTGCTATGCCAGCAGCCGGCCAGAGGCACGCGCTTACAATCACGCGCGCTGCCGATGGCAAGCTGTACAAGGTTGACTCAAGTGCTTCTGCACCGACAACGAGTCGACCTTCAAAGCCCTCATCTCGCTTGGACGCATTCACTGCGTGTACAACCCAGCCGAGAGAGGCAAGCTCAGTGGTCTTGAACTCCCGCGCCTCCTCTGGTTGTGCGTTTGAGGTCCGTTCAAGTCACTTCAAATGCTGTGGTTCCCCCACTACTGATCGTGATGCCTGCTTGGTATTAGATCAGGGGACGCAGCACTCACCCGTCCACCCCGGCGCTTGGCCCTGCCATGCGCCTGAGAGGGGTGTGAGGGTAGCACTCTCCTCCAACGACCTGCGCAACGTGATCACTCACAAGCGCCGGTCAGGAGATTTGACCAACAAGCACGATACGCCTCTCATGGGGCACACTTGTGCAGTGGTCACCATCAGCTGCTGTTGCAAGACGGCAGTACCGCCAAAGCAGTCGGTCTTCCAACGGCTACAATCATCGACACCCCTCCGACATCGCCTTGGGACGAAGGTGTCAGCAGAAGAAGAGCTAAAGGTTGCTTCATGCAACGTGATCTCCAACTCCTCATCTGTCCGGAAGACGACTGCCAATTCCTCGTCTTCATCCAAAAGCCAGCCGAGGAAAACCAAGGCAGCTGTCTCGACCTCTGGAGTGTTCGAAGGCACTCGGTCGAGGAAGAAGTTCTTGGAGGAAGCTGGGGGAAGCCAGACCCTTGTCGAGCCTCCTTCCGAAGACGAAGATGTCCAAAGCACAGCTGCGGCGGATCTTCATCAAGGCGAAGATGGCCTCCCTGAAGCCCTTCAAAATGACGATGTCCTCCAGGACACCGCCGGGGGTAGTGCTGGAAACGAAGAGGCCCTTCAAGACAGAGCTGAGGGCAGTCAGGCCCTTGCAGATGCGCCTGTCGAAGACGAACTCCAGAATGTGGCCGGGGGTGGCCAAACACCAGGAGAAGTGACTCCCCCACATGAGAGCGAGGCTGAGAGCGAAGCCTCAACTGATCCATCCACTTCCGGCCGTGTCATGACAGTATACATGACCGGGGGTGATCTTGGGACTGATGCGCCGCCACAGGACATTGTCCAGCGCATAGACTCGCTAGAGGGAGGACTCAAAACCCTCTCTGCCTCAATACAAGCACTGACTCAAGCAGTGTTTGAGATGCGGTCGGCCTTGATCAGGACACCTTCAAATGGTCCCGACCCAGGAGCCAATGGAGAGTCGAGTGTGCCCCTCCAACGAACACCCTCAGACACAGAAGCACCCCGGACGCCGGAGCCCTCAAACGCTCCACTCCAGGTGGTACCTCCTTCCCCGACTCCTAGCTCCACGGAGGACGTGGTCGAAATGATCAAAGATCTGCGGGAGCGCTTCGAGTCCAAGAACAGGCAGGAGGAGCGCCAGAAGATGGGCATTCCCCAGCCTTATCCCCTTGAGTGGAACAAGGTGGTTTATCCCCCAAAGTATAAACCACAAACACTCACGCCGTATGACGGGAAGGACTCTCCACGACGGTACCTGACGTACTTCCAGTCGCAGACAGGGCATCTTCCGAAGGAGGACGCGCTCCTCACCATCATCTTTGTTGGGGCCCTGAAAGGGGTGGCGTATGACTGGTACTGCAGCCTCCCCGATAATTCCATATCGTCCTTCGACGACCTGACACGCCTCTTCCTCGACCGCTTCTACGACGGTGGAAAGGACATGACGATGGCGTCTCTCATTGAGATACGCCAGAAGGACAAGGAAACGGTTCGGGCATTCATCGAACGCTTCCGTCAGGCCTGCTTCAGGCTACCTCCAGGCATGCCAGAGCATGCGCTTCTCTCCGCTTGCAGTATGAACATGCTGCCTGCAGTAAAGCTCTGGCTTAACTCTACTCCCTCTCCCGACTGGAGCTCCCTAATCATCGAAGCTGAAGCTGCAGAGAAGAAGGCGGCCAATGCACGTCTTCTGGGTGTTAGCTTCCCCGCCTTTGACGATAAAGGGAAAAAGTCCGCAATCAACAACTCCGGACGAGAAACAAAGGGGAAACAGGCATTAACTGTTAATGCCTCGAAAGGCGCATCTGCGCCTACTCAAAAGCCTCCACTGGCACCGAGACCCAAGGAGGTTTATTCATTCAATGATGACGACACCCTGCAACTCTTTGAGATACTGAAGCAGGGTGACAAGATCAAGCTTCCGGACCTGAAGCGGCCCGATGAAGTCGGGAAAGTAGACAACCCGAGGTACTGTCACTACCATCGGTTTGTCGGACACCCGACTAAGGACTGCTACGTCCTCAAAAATTACATCCAGCGCATGATCAATGCGGATGTAATCTCCGTCGACTACGAAGAGAAGACGGTGTCAGCTAATGTGGTGTCACTTCAGTTCGACACCTTGCCGCCGACTACCACACAAGATGGCGTCGTCCCCATCCCTAAGGCGACAATGGAGGTGGTGAACTTGCCACCCACCCGTGACAATGTGAGTGGACTTGTCCCACTCACCACATCTCAAGGAGAGGTCCTCTGGGTTCACCACGACCTCGTCTCTGAGGTAACTCAACCGGAGGTACGCCCTACCTCCAAAGCAAAAGGCAGGAAGATCAAGTCTTGTCGCACGGTCTCTTCTTCAACGGAAGAGGCGCTTCCTGTGCAGACGCGTGCACAACAGAACTCCCAGCCCGGTGAAGCTGCCGCCGAAGTGGTACCTCCTGGCACCATCCCTGAGGAGGGTCCGTCCAAACCCTCAGCAGCCAATAAACAAAAGCATGTGGAGGCCCGTTTCGACAGACCTCTGCGGAAAGAAAATGCTTCGGGGCTAGCCAAGCCCCACAATTTTGACATTCTGGCACAACTGGCCAGTACTCCTGCACGCTTGTCTTTGTTCGAGCTCCTGCGTCTCTCCAAGGACTCCCGAGAAGCTCTCTGCGAAGCTCTGAAGGATGCCGAATCCTTTTTCAGTCAAATCAAGCAGCCTGAAGACCTCCCAACTACTTGTGCACACTGTCATTGTGCGGATGAAGTTATCCCAAATATAACTTTCACCCAACAAGACATGCTGCTCAAGCATCACCGACATAACCGACCGTTGTATTATACAGGGTACATCGGTTCGGTAAAGGTGAGCAGGATTCAGATCGATCCGGGGTCTTCCCTAAGCATCATTCCAAAGGCGCTGCTATCAAAGCTGGAGATCCCAATGTACCGGTTGGCGCCCTCCAATACGACCATCAGTGGCTTCAACGCTAGCAAGAGCGAGCCACTGGGCAAGATCCGGCTGAAGTGTCACATCGGCAGCCTCAAAACTGAGGTGACTTGTTATGTGGTGGATGCCGAGGTCAACTACAACATCTTACTCGGACGACCATGGTTACATGAGTACATGGTGGTGCCCTCCACGCTCCACCAATGCATGAAATATGTATCCACCAACGGCGTCATCCGGACAGAATTTGCAGATATCGATCCCTTCAAAGGGATTGAGGCCTACTTCACCGATTTCGACTTGTACAAGCCACTTGACGAGGAGGAAGCCAACGACGCCAATGATGAAGCAGAGACGGCAACAGAGCCGGACTTGGAGCCCGAAATAACTCCCGACGCCCCCTTGAAAATCCGATTGAAGGACAAGCCTCCCCAGAAGGCGCCTCCAATGAGCATCAAGCTATCAGGGAAAACACCGACTCACAAAGCTCCCCTGAAGATACGCCTCAAGGGAAAGCCACCTCAAACAGCGGCTCCCCTGGTGGTAAAATTACAAGGGAAGGCGCCACTCATCGGAGGCGCAACCGAGGCACCTCTCAAGGTGCGTCTTAAAGGCAAGCCGCCGCAGTCATCCAAGATGCCGGAGAGGGCTCACATAACCCTCTCAGACCCCAAAGTCAGAGCGGTGGAGGACTCTCCTGATCCGGCCCCAGTGCTTACAGATGAGGAGCTTGGCGAATATATCTCTGCTGATGTAGACGCACCCTCCTTCGACAATATAATCCCACGGGATAAAATCTCGTACTTTATCAATAATAGAGTGTCTTTCAATTATTCTTGTCTTCCACACTGGAATGCAATGTATACATTAGACAACGCTCTACGGTCGTTGCAAACACAAGTAACGAACGTCTACCAGAATCAAATAGTCCCGTCTCAACGAGTCTTCATAGTCCCTCCACGGAGCCGAGACCAAGGCACCATCATCTCGGGCAAAATCGAGCGTCGTCGGGACCTTCCGTCAATCGAGCCCGAACCTGATACCGGCAGAGTACAAGTCTATCGGTACACAGATGCGGCTAAGCACATCATCCAAAAGATGGGCTACGACCTGAAAAGCAACAAAGGCTTAAACTACGGCAAGGGTCGGCATCTCCCTGTCCGGCTTTCGATCCCCAATGGAAAGCCACAGGATTACTATAATCGGACTCGACGGGGGTTAGGCTATGTCACGCCGCCATCAACTCCAGAGAGTTCAGACGCAGAAGACATAGAACATTCCCACTCGTCTGAAGCATCGACGTGGGATTCCGATACCAGTATCGGATCAGTCTTCAGGAAAGTGCTGTCAGCTAACATGACATCGGCGCAACCTCAGAAAGATGAAGGCGAAGACCAACCGCCGGAACCCTTCGAAGAGGAACCCTGGGCTCAACGCCTAGGAGAACAATGGGAGTCTCGTTTTGAGTTACGAGAACCTCCTACCGAAGACGAAGTCGAGCAGATCGACCTCGGGGATGGGTCTTCTTCTAAACCCATCTTCATCAGCAAAAGCTTGGAAGGAGAAGACCGAGAATCTTTAGTCCAACTGGCTAAAGAATATATTGACGTCTTCGCCTGGAGCTACGAAGACATGCCGGGTCTCGATCCACAGATCGCGATGCATAGGTTGAACATCTTACCAGATGCCAAACCTATCAAACAACAACAGCGACGCTTCCGTCCGGACATCATGAATGCCATCGATCAGGAGGTGGACAAGCTCTTGACCAGTGGCTTCATCCGTGAGGAACAACACCCGGACTGGGTAGCCAACGTCGTCCCTGTCACCAAGAAGAACGGGAAGATACGAGTCTGTATCGACTTCAGGGACCTCAACTCTGCTTGCCCGAAGGATGAATTTCCGCTCCCAATCACCGATGTAATGATCGACAACACATGTGGCTTTGAACGCATGTCCTTCATGGACGGGTATTCAGGCTACAATCAAATCAAGATGTTTCCCGATGACGCAAAACACACGTCATTCAGGACTCCGAAAGGTGTTTTCTGCTACACAGTAATGCCCTTCGGCTTGAAGAATGCCGGTGCAACATACCAACGAGCGATGAGTACCATCTTCCGTCAACATCTTCGCAAGACAGTTGAGTGCTATGTTGACGACATCGCAGTCAAGAGCCGCCTCAAAAGAGATCACCTACAGGACCTGAGGACGGTCTTTGATCTCATGCGGGCACATCAACTCAAAATGAACCCCGCTAAATCCTTCCTGGGGGTTTCTAGCGGCAAATTCTTGGGCTTTGTCATCACGGCAAAAGGCATTCATGTCGATCCCGAGAAGACTAAAGCCATCCTCAACATGGACCCTCCGAAGAACCTTCGAGAACTTCGGGGCTTACAGGGACGTATGGCATACATCCGGAGGTTCATAGCAAACCTCTCCGGTAAATGTCAACCCTTTACTCAGCTCATGAAGAAGGGAGTCTCTTACGTCTGGACAGAGGAGTGCCAAAAGGCTTTCGACGACATCAAGGCTTACTTGACAAGCCCGCCAGTCCTAGTGGCACCTGTCGCCGGCAAACCATTCCTCCTCTACGTCCGTGCCATGGATCATTCCCTCGGTGCTTTACTGGCTCAAAACAGCGATGCAGGCTACGAGCAAGCAATCTACTACCTCAGTCGAACACTCATCGGGGCCGAACACCGATACAACCCCGTTGAAAAGGAGTGCTTGGCTTTGGTGTTTGCCATTCAGAAGACTCATCATTACGTCTCGGGCCAGACAATTCACGTCATCTCCCGAGTCAATCCACTCAGAGTTCTCATGACGAAGCCAGGGTCATTAAACTCCCGGCTGGCTACATGGGCGATCCTACTAACGCCATACAACATGGTGTTTGTCCCGCAGAAGGCGGTCAAGGGTCAGGCTCTGGCTGACTTTTTAGCTGCACACCCCATCCCAGAATCTTTAAAACTCTATGAAGACATCCCGGATGAAGTCCAAGAATCAAACGTCACTGAAGGAAGCCCCGTTTGGCGGATGTTCTTCGATGGCGCTTCAAGAACGGGCCCCAACGGCCAAATCATCGCAGGAGTAGGGGTAGTCTTAGTCTCCCCCGATCAGCTGGTCATCCAGCGCGCATACTCTCTTTCGAAGCCGTGCTCCAACAATGTTGCTGAGTACAACGCACTCGTCATGGGACTCCAGCTAGCACAACAGCTGGGGGTGGATCATCTGGAAGCCTACGGCGACTCGAAACTCGTCGTAAACCAGATTCGGGGACAATACGAGGTTCGTCATGAAGATTTGATCCCTTACCATGAAGTTGCATTGAACATCATTTCAACCTTCACTGGGTTCTTCATCGAACATGTACCCCGTCTACAAAACTTGGAGGCTGACGCTCTGGCTGGCCTCGCAGCCTCATTGGCCGCGCCCCTTGGGACTCAACACTATGTCACGGTAACTGGCCGAGACTTGATTTGTCCCAGAAACAACCTATGTTTGCAAATGGCTCACGCCGTGCCGACAAACACCGATGTTAATGTCCGAGACTGGAGATTCCCGTTCATCGACTTTGCCGTCTACGGAATCCTTCCGGAAGATCCGAAGGAAGCCGTCTCAGTCAGGAGACGCTCTCTTCGATTCTACTACGATACAGCCACTAAAACGCTGTACCGACGCTCCTTCGATGGGCTCCTCCTTCGATGCCTGTCTAACGAAGAAGCAGCCGAGGCTCTTCAAGAAGCTCACGACGGAACTTGTGGAGCTCATCAACCCGGCCCTAAGTTGCAAGATCGACTGCGACGTATGGGCTACTACTGGCCAACCATGGCCGTCGACGCAGTGGAATATGCTAAGAAGTGCCATGCATGCCAACTTCATGCAGACTTCATACATACACCGTCTGAACCTCTACATCCTACAGTCGCCTCCTGGCCATTCGAAGCCTGGGGCATGGACATTGTAGGACCAATCACCCCTCCTTCATCAAGAGGACATCGTTTCATCCTGGCCATCACCGATTACTTCTCCAAATGGGCGGAAGCAGTCCCACTAGCGGAAGTAAAAAGCTCCAGGGTGGTCAGCTTTATCAAACACCATGTCATTTACCGTTTCGGAGTACCCAGGCGAATTATTCATGACAATGGTCCCCAATTCATCAGCCACATTTTCAGCAGGTTCTGTGACAAGAATCGCATTCAAAACGTGGCCTCAACCGCCTACAATCCGGCAGCAAACGGATTAGCTGAGGCATTCAATAAGACTATCGTTAGGCTGCTCAAAAAGGTCGTGTCATCCAACAAACGCGACTGGGACGAAAAGCTTGGCGAATGCCTTTGGGCCTACCGCACAACGGTACGGACCCCAACAGGCAACACTCTATTCTCCCTGGTCTACGGGAGCGAAGCAGTACTGCCTCTCGAGATACAGATACCTTCGCTCCGCGTGGTAATCACAAACGATCTCACAGAAGAAGACAATCAATGTCGTCGTCTGCGGGAACTGGAGGCACTTGACGAAAAGCGTCTCCTAGCTCAACAACGCATCAAACTTTACCAAGCCCGTATATCACAGGCTTTCAACAAGAAGGTCAAGCAAAGAACTTTCCAAGTTGGCGACCTGGTTTTAGCAGTCAGAAGGCCAATGGTGTTAACTCACAAGACACCAGGGAAGTTCGAGCCCAAATGGGAAGGACCCTTCATCATTGAGACGGTATACTCAAACGGTGCTTACCGCCTCGCCAAACCCAATGGGGACTTGTTCATGATGCCCATCAACGGCAAGTTTCTAAAGAAGTACTATTCTTGACATCCTCCAAGACATGTATTTCCCCAAACAACCTCTTTTCACAAAAATCAAACGCTTCCGGAACCCAGCTGTTCCGTGGCATCCTTCCGTAGAAAAATAACCACGTCCACATTACCTCTGAGTTGTCTCTCTACATCCTACAAAGCGGAACCTTACATTTCGTGAGCTTACGCTATCCTTCATGTTTACCACGTCCACATTACCTCTGAGTAAACATCCCGTACAAACAACTCCTGTGTTGTCGTACATTGATCGCAGAACTTCCATGTCCACATTACCTCTGAGTTGTTCAGCGTATCCCCCAGGATCATTCCTACCATGTCCATAAATACCTCTGAGTAGGAAAATTCTATCATTTGAACCTAATGATTGCCATGTCCACATTACCTCTGAGCAAACATGTTGGTTCCTTCAAACTTATTATCTGTACCTAAAAACCAAGGTGCGCAAAAGATAATAGGTCCACATAAATCATCAAGTTCATGAGATCAAAAATGAACACATCACAAAAAAAAGAGAGATAGTGTATTTCTTTATTTTTCAAAGAAGGGAGTACAGAAATACGCTATTTCCCCAGCAAGAGTTGCAAAAACACATAAAAAGAAGAGAAGCTACAGTCCCCGATCCTCTCCAGGGTGGGATGAGAGCTCTCTGACTCGACGTCTCAGGTCGGCAGTGCGAGTTTCCACAGTCGCCTGGACTCGCAGCTCAGCTTCTTGATGCATTAATCCGACAGCCTCAGCGGAAGTTTTACTCTCATACTTCTCATCAAGCTGTCGTCGCTGCTGAGCCAAAGCAAGGGTCCGCTGAGTAAGAGTCGCTTCCTCCTGCTTGAATGCCACGTGTTCAGCCAGGACACGATCAGCTTCTAGTTGAAGTTGGGCCCGCTGGTCTTCAAGACGGCGCATCTGAGCATCAACCTCTGCGATGTTAGCGTCCACCGCAGCCCGCTTCTCCGTCGTCTTCTCCATAGATTGAGACAACTGCTCCGCCGCAGCCTCAGTCCCAGCCACTTCACGCTCCCAACTGCTCACATCGGCTCGATGGGAAGCCTCGATTTCAGCCATCAACTTCCCTATCTCTGCATCTATCAAGACAGAGAGGTCATTTCGTTGGATGCGCTGCAGTTCCGCGAGCCGCTCGTCCAGCTCAATCACCGAAACCTCCAGAATTTTGGCCATATGGTCATGGTCTTGGTGAACGCGGATCAGCTCGATAGAAGGCATTGCCAAAGCTTTTGCTGTCGCAAAGCTCCCCTTGGCATCCATCACTGCAGATACTCCTTTCTCCAGCATTTTGTACACTCCCTCGACGAGGAACTTCACATACTCGTCGGCATCTGCCAGCACCTGCGGCGTCATAGCAGGAGTTGGGGGAGCTACTACAGTTTGCGGACCGGAGGAAGATCCGCCAACCTCGATCTGAGAGGTTTGAACCTCGACAGCAATAGGCTCTTCATCAACAGGGGCCAGACTGCTAGCCCGAGGAGCCGAAGGAACAGAAGGAGCCGGCACATGCGTCGTGATAGTACCCCAAGTGGAAGGAGCAACAGAGGGTTCCACACCCTTACCCTTCTCAAGCCCGGAGAAATCACCGACGTCAACGGCCACCTCTTCTACCCCCGACGTTCTATCAGCATCAGCTACCTCCCCAGGCAAAACGGGGAGATCAACATTTATCTCCTGGCCAGCCCCAGGAGACAAGACCGGCAGAAGGGTCTCATTCTTCTCAAGTCCCTTTACAGGGACAAAATCTGTCGCTACCGCCTGATCGGTAGCCATCTCTATGTCTATGGTTGAAGCCAAGGAAGGATTTGGCAATGATTCAGCCGACCTCCCTTCATCATGACCAGGAGGGGAATCAACCCTCTCCTCTATCCTCACTGCTTCTGCTGCCCCCGCAACGGACCCTTGCAACGCTGGAGGGACGTCACCAGAAGGCGACGAACTCCAATCCACTTCATCATCAGGATGCCTCGAGTCTGTAGGACCCTCAGCGTCCAAGGCCTCCACGGCAGATGGTACTATCCTAGAAGTTGTTGCGACTTCAAAGTCAGGAGATACTAAAACCTCCGCGGGAACATCTTCGGGACCCTCCTCCACAGGAGACATCATCATTGGTGGAATGCGCTCCTCATAAGAGCCTGCCACCTCCTTCGGCTTACTGGTGCCCGGTTTCGAAGTACGAGACTTCTTCTTCAATCCCTACAAGAAGAAGAACATAAGTCGCCACAATGACATAAAAAATTGGAATTATGAAGCACTCCTTACCTCAGCGGGAGCCGATCCCGTTGGCGTTACAAGTGGCGCTTAAGTAATCTTCGGGGTCGACGTCCTTCTCGACCTTTTCGGTACAGAAGAACCAGCTTCTGGGTCAGCCCGCCTTTTCCCGACAGACGGGTCTCTCACTGGTGCCACAGCAGCAGCCCGATACCCCGCCAATTCTGGCGGACGATATGACCGAGCTGCCACCAACATATTCGTTGTTGCCTCCAACTGGGTTCCAATGATGAAACTAGTCTCCCTGTCATAACCAGGAGACATAGTATTCATAGTGCAATACAGCTTGGCGGCCGGATATAAGATCGGCGGCCGAGGATTGCGAACTGGTGTGGTAAACTTAACGCTAGTGCATCCAGCATTATAATACTGCCAGCCCCGGGCTCCATCCAGCAAACTCCCGATGAGCCTAGACTGCTACTGGGATTCTGCAGCATTAGCTGAGTGTAGCCAAATAGACGAGCAAATCGGCTTGGCAAGTACGGTTCCAGATAACATCTGTTCTGATTACGGTAGACCAGGTGCGAAGGCCGGATACTCTGCAACCAACGAAAACTCCATTTCGGCAAAGTAACCGTATCCTCGCCAGAATCAACCAAATCCTGGTCGGCCTCGAAATTCTTGAAGATCGGGCCAACCTTCACGATTTCCTACCCCTGAAGGAAGGACAAAACCCTCCTACAAACGGGGACGCCAGTGTAAGACCACTTCCTCTTGTAGAAGCGACGAATGAAGGCATCTCCTTCAACATGGTCCTCCTCAGGGCCAGGACTCATCACATTCGGAAGATGTAAGATCAGCCACCCCATAAGATAATGGAAAGGCAGCTCGGCCCGGGTAAAGTTGTCATTATTACCTTTCTCGTGGATCACATCATCAGCAAAAGACCTCAAACCGCGCAACAGGTTGCACACCATCGCGGGGAGGAGAGCTAAAGGTCGTCCAAAGGCCAACTTCACTGCAGGCAAAATGAGATTCCGATGTACCCTCTCAACGGCACCGGATCCCCCTACAAATATGCAATCCCGGAGCCATATCATCAAGTAGGCCGTCAACACTGCCTTAGACGACATCCGGTGCGCGCAGTGCCAGAAACAGCTGTACGTATCCTTGCCGCTCTCATTGGAATATGGGGTCCTCTCGTCCAGCCGGGTTATTTCAGAACTCACTTCCGCGGGGTTCAAGCCTTGTGGAGTCGCAAACCGGATCCTCGAAGGATCCGCCAAATCCTGCCTGAAGACATAGTCCCTCCAAGCAGTCACGTGAGGCTGGGTCTTACCCTTGTCCCTCCGGTGCATCAGATAATGATGGCTCGTCACCTCCTTGAAAACGGCCATCATCTCCGGGTCCTTATCTTCCAAGACCTGGATCTCTTCATTTGATGGAAAATATTCCTCGTACGGTTCCGAGCCCCAAGGAAGCTTGGACACTTCGTACATCTCATGAAGGGCCAATCCCAACTCCCCCACTGGAGTAAAGAAGCTGCCAGTCTGGGCGTTGAAAAGCTCCAAGAGCGCAAGGAACATCGGCTTATTGAGGTCCACGCCTGCCTGCGTGGCCCGAATGGCGGCAATATCTCTTTAAGCTCAACTTTGAACCTGGAAAGCACCCAGGAGGTCAACTCGTCCCACTTTGGGATGTAGTGACACCAACCTTCGATTCTAAAACCAGCTGTCGGATATGTGACCTTCGACATCAGCATCCGATTTGCAAAAGTCGGGGCACTGAAGGGAAACGTGTCATTTGGGACTTCACTATAGATGCTCCCTGGACGCAAAGCTCGGTAACTGAACGAAGAACCGGTTCGTGAGGCGGTCAAGGTGTCTCGCTGGTTCGAGGTGGTGTCAATCGAAAGGGAACCCCCCAAGGCACCTCCTTGAGAAGGAGTAAGTTCCCAACCCATCCTTCTCTTCGAAGCTAGACGATAAAAGGCTCTCAGTGGCAACTGGCGGTCAACCTGCCGCATGTATAACATCATGCCCTTAGCAGCAAAGAACCAGTCTTCTCTGATCTTCAATATCTTCGCTTCAGAAGAGACTAATCGGTCGCCAAACAGAAAGGCAGGCTTTAAGAAAGTCACACCTTCAGAATCAGCAGACTTCAGTTTACCGCTCTCCATCATACTCTGGAGGAAAAGCGGCAACTGGACCTGGATTTGTAGCATCCTCTCACGAGGTTGGTCCCGAAGGATAGCATCCTTTGCAGGGTTGATCACCGCCTCATCAAAATCAACTCCCATCTGACAAAGAGAAGCGTCCAGGAGGACCTCATTCAACAAAGGGATCGTCATCGACACTGGCACGACAAAAGTGGAAGTCAGGCAAAAAGACAAAATATGTCAAGCAGACTGGCGCATTGCCAGGGTATGAACCCATGCGCATCTGCTTCGGCGCATCATCAGGGCATAGGCCCATGCGCGTCAGCATGTTTCGGCGCATCATCAGGGCATAGGCCCAATGCGCGTCAGCATGTCTCGGCGCATCATCAGGGCGTAAGCCCATGCACGTTGGCATTGGAGCTTCGGCGCATTATCAGAGCGTGAGCCCATGCGCGTCAGCAAAGGCTTCGGCGCATCTTCAGGGAATAAAACCCATGCGCGTCAGCCATTAAAACCTCGGTGCATGATAAAGGTATAAACCTATGCACGTCGGCAGGATAGAACCTCGGCGTATCATCAAAAGACCGAAGTCTATACGCGTCGGCAGTTAGGGCACAGGGCCCAAAGCAGAGACGAAACCCACCTGTCACCTCAGGACGAACGTCGGCAAGAGGCGCAAGAGTGATAGGTACATCCTCATCGACAGACTCTTTCGCTTTCTCCTTCCCCTTACCGGCAGCACCGCGAGGAGTCTTGGGAGCCATTCTCTCGAGGAAGGAGAAGTTAGGGTTTTGAAGAAAAGCAGAAGCACAGAGAAGAAGAACCCTTTCTCTCTCCAACTCTTATCTATTTATAGGGCTTGGTCGCACGCGTGAACAGATGACGTGTGATCTCAGCCGTCGCCTCGGGTTCTGTGCAGGGATAGCAGCAAATAAAACCAAAAGATCATCATTAATCTTTTCGGTTACCGAGGCACCATCATCATTAACTGAGAAGAGCATGCGCCCGAACAGGCATGCGCCCAGAAATCATGCTCCCTGAACTCCATGCTTCTTATTCAAAGAATTCCAAAACTTATTCAAAAGTTTTGAAAACTTTGAAGGGGGTCTTGTAGAAGCATAGAATTTCACAACCAGAAAGACCATGCGCCAGACACTACATGCGCCAGGACTCGCACAGAACACTTCACAGCAAAGTTAATAACCATGGACATTTGAAGAAGGACTTTTTATTTATATATAAAAGTCTATTACATGTCTAGAAAAGGTTGTACAATAAAGAATTTCTACAAAGGAAAGATCCTAAGTCTACATCCAGCGGCCACCATGCGCCTCCAGTTAGGCGCAGCAGTCATCATGCGCTGCCAGTCACCATGCGCTGTCAGTCAGGCGCAGCAGACATCATGCGCCTCCAACCAGGCGCATCCCACCATATCTTCAGCAGCTCAGTCATGTGCATCCAGCTCAGTTGTGTGCATCCCTTCAGCTGCCCAGCTATGTGCATCTCTTCAGCCAAATTCCAGCCAGGCTCACCTGGCCGAGCAGAGCCCAGTTATATGCCGCTCTTCCAGCCAGGCTCACCTGATAAGTGCTTCGCCAAGCAAAGCATTTAACCCTCTGGCTGGAACCAAGGAAGAGAAGAGCACCGCAAATGCTGAGGCCAGGGGAGGCTTCGAAAGAGCCTCCAAAGCCGAAGGAAGATCGTGATCGAAACCGCGGCTAAAGGAGCAGCTTTCAACACGATCAAAGTGGGGAAACCCCACTTTGAAGGAAGATAGAGCCTAGCACCGCCATTCCGATCTACGGCTCTTTCGGAATAACGGGAACAAGGCCCGAGCATCCCTATCTTTGGATGCAACAGGCACCTTCCGCCTGCCTCGGAGCCCTCGACTCCGTCTTTTGGATGTAACAGTCACCTTCAAGTGCATCGAAGACAACACAGCGTCTCATCTTCACCCTCGGGAGCACTTCGTCAACAGAATGCACCCGCATGTTCAAGTTCATGTTGGAAGAACGTGAGGGAATGAGAAGCAAATCTTCTCTCCATGCCACTATTTATAGGCCGGGCAGATCAAACCCCGTGCCAAGTGGATGGTCCTCCGAATTTCGTGCAATGAATTTACATTAAATGGATGAACCGGACGCCTCGAATTCAGCCAAACGGCTATTTATAGCACTCGAAGAGCGAGACAGCCGCATCATTAAAAGACATATCCGATGCGAGCCAGACACGCATCACACGGACGCGCCCTTCGGTATCAGGCGCATCACACAGACGCGCCCTACAGTACTCGGCGCATTACAGAGGGTGCGCCCTCACACATCTCCATACCGAGTGGAACGCCAACCGACGCGCCCACTCAGCTGTCCATCGAACGTCACCAACATTAAATGCTGAACTGACAGAGTTGGCAGCACGCCTCCCAAAGTCTGAACAGTTGACAGCTTTATTCAGAAAACGAAGCGTCGGCAACGTCAGCATCATCATGACTTTATTTCGACGGCTACTGCCACGTGGCCACTCCACCATCAACATGCGCCTCTACGGCCATGCGTCCAAATCAGTATGCGCCTCAAAAGCCATGCGCCTCAGACTGCTCTCTGATCCCGAAAGACAGAAGGAAAGTTGCCTGCATGCGCCTCAAAAGCCATGCGCCCCAAATGGTTTGTAACTCCTAAAGGTTGAGCCGCAACCTCCTCCTGCGCCCAATCCAAGGCGCAGCTCACCAGATCACTTCTCTCCACCAAATCCGAGATCTTCGAACCATGAGTCGACGACACGTGTCTTTTGACTCAACTCATCCAAGATTTCAGCAACGGAAAGATCTTCTCTCTGCTACGTGCCGGCTCATAACAGCAGTATGAAGAGTTCTCCCCCTCGATCAGGGTGCAGCATCCATGCGCCTCCATCAGCAACCTCTACGTGGCATCCCCACACCGGCGCATCCTGCATGCGCGCATGAGCAGCCAGCCTGCAAAACTATAAATAGAAGGATCATCTCCTTCACACACACACAGAGACTCAGAACAGAAGACTCACAACACAGAGAGAATCGACAACAGAGAATCACCGAGAGGCAGTTCTAGACACTCAACGTCTTCCTCCTCTCAGCAAGCTCCAGCACCCAGAGCAATCAACACCTTCAGAGAACCGATAACCGTCGTCAGCCGGTCAACGGAGTCAACGCATTAACACTCGCTCCATTGGCACTAAGGACCCAGCTTAAACAAAAGTGTACTCCTAGGACTACATCTAAGTCATATATTGTATCACTGTTCTGTTTGTATTAAGATTTCAATCAAAAAATTTTAATGGCAAACAAGTGCAGCCCGCTGGGGGTTGCTGGTTCTTCCTCTGTTGTTGTTGCTGCTGTCTTGGTGCTGGCCCTAGCATTGCCACATCGTGAATACGAACGCCAAGGGACGGTGCTGTTGTCTGGGGCGCTACTCCCCCTCCTCCTTCAATCTGACTGTGGGATCTCTTCTGACCTCCAGTCCTTGCCATGATCCTCTGAATGGTGATCTCATGCCTTCAGGTTGCCGTCAATACCTCATCGAAAGTCTGATAGTTATGCCCCTCTATCAATTGCAAGAGTTCTAGATGAAACCCTTGCTGGAATCTCATAGCCCTCTGGCTCACCGTTGCTACCATCTCTGGGGCGAACATACTCAATCTGCAGAACTCCGCTGCATAAGCATCTACCATCTTGCCGGCCTGCTTGAGGTTGATAAACTTCTGTTGTAGCTCAAACTGCGCCACAACTCCATAGTACTTCGTCTTGAACCTTGCGATAAAATCGTCCCAAGCAACATGACGTCTGATGCCTACTTCCTCTGATTCCCACCAATCACGTGCGAGATCCTGAAGTAACAACTTCACTTGATCCACACGTTCTTCCGCCGGCACCTTAGCTGCTGTCAAAATAGCCTCAATGTCCTTAAGCCATGCATCTGCTGAGATGGCATCTTTCGTGCCCTCAAAACGATGGGGGTTGTACTTGCAAAACCTGGTTGATGCTCCTGAATCTGTTCTCGCCCCTCTTTCCAAAGCCGTCTGTAATCCTTGGTTGAGTAGTACATTCTGCTCTTACAACTGAGCGTGCATGCGCTGCTGGGCCAACATCTGGTGTTGCTGAGTAATCATCATCTCTCTCATGATCTCCAGAAGGGCTGGGGTGTCCACTTCCACAGGGGTAGGTGGAACTATTGGCGGCGTTGGAACCTCCGGATACTACGGTCCAGCTGCTGGTTCCACTATCACTTCTTCTTGGATAGTCTCTTGAGGTAGTACTGGCCCTTGTTGCTGATCAACCTGGTCATGTTGTCCATGATGCCCTTGTTGTTGCTGTCCAGCTCTGACGGATGTGGACGAGGTTTTCCTAAGAAAAGGGAAAAGAGAACAATCAAACGATCGGACATAAAAGATCAATGAAGTCAAAAGATACCAGAATGTCAAGCTAGGATTGAGAACAACGAATCATGAGATCAAGGGAGAACATGTGTGATTGAGACATCCTATAAATTAAAATACCCCACAAGTCTAAAATCAGACCTGCATGGGCCACCACTAAAACCTTGTCACGCCCCAGTACCAGAATACTGGAGAGCGGGGAATGACTCAGCCAGCTACGTATTACGGTAGATGAAAGTCTCACTATGGTCACTTCACATCTATTGTCTCAATCATTCAAACAAGAAACAGTAATAGAGAACATATAAGATAAAGAAGTAAGGCGTCCCAAACACTCAGTCAAAATGTTCTTGATATCTGGCTTTACAAAACATAGCCAGATGATGTAACAAAGTATACACAATTGTTTATCAGCTGTAGCCTGACTTAGTTACAATTATGTAAAAGTACAAGACAATCCGACTAACATGTCGGTGCCAAACGGCAAAGTATAAAGTAAGTAACAAAACGAGCGAGGAAGTAAGGAACCCACTCGAGTCCTCCGGCGATCATTCCTCTAGTATTGACCATCTTGGAGGTGGAAGTAAGCTGAATCCTCGGGGACCGGCTCTAAATCTGGCCATGCAAAACCAGAGAGGTTAGACCTCTAATAGCAAGTACCACAAGGAAGCACGACATGAGAATTAAAACCAGTAATAAGAGTTAAGGATATAATACATAGGTCTCTACTTGCTACTGGGATTCACACAACATCACGACACTTCAAACCAACTTTCCAACCAAACAAGGACAGAAGTTGACCCGTCGTGCCCTGACATTCTGATCATCTCAGTTAGTAAATAGAGTAGGTACAGTACACAAACAAATCAATTTAAACGGCCATGCAACTACTACGGCTTGCTATTTTGAGTTCCAAGTTACCTTGGAATTATGCAATAAGGATTCCTCAGTTCTTACTATGTGCGAACAAGGCTAGTTTACCCAATCAATCAATTGCGTCAATCATGAATTAGACGAGTCCCAGTGGGACGTCCGTCATCAATATACAATATACAATAAATAATATAAACAGATACCGCTCCCTGCCCGTGTGGCAGATTTGCAGTATCTGTGGGAACCAGCCGGCCTGTCAGGCACTTAATCCCAAGGAGAGCTGCCATGTAAGAACTCGGAAATCCATTCTCTCCATGCAATCATTATTTTATTTAACTTAATAGTCTCTATGTTGAGTGAAATTCCATGCCGTGGATCATGGTCATTCAGAATGAGTACCTTTGTACGGGGTACGATATGCACAACTCTACAACGATACCCGTGCGGTTAGGTTGTAAGTATTACATAGCATAATACAACAATCAAAACTAACCACAGAATAATCATGCCTTGACCATAAAGTACACATGCTACTTTTGTAGAAAAATAAATTGAAGCCTGCACGTGCCTGTATGCCAATCGGAATCGGCCAGTTGATTACAATAGTTCATAATTCATATGAACGTGTCTCATTCATTCAATTCAATAAGACGACTAGCCAGTCTCTTAGTTCCAACTAGGAACGCATGATCAATTATTAGTCAAGATAACAATCAATGTCAATTTGTAACAAGGCATGAAAGTCAACTATTATTTAGCATGGTCGAGTCTACAACTCTTAGGGTTAAATTCCAGTCATTCGGGGTATCTATAAATCAATTCACGACACATGGTACATTCCACGTAACAATCTATATTAAAGAAAATATTAACATATCATGATTATATCAAGTTCATGCCAAAAGGCGTAAGGATATAAGGAGAATTATCATGCCAACATAAAGTGAATAAAGTATAGGGCAATGGAAACACCAAGGTTGGATTACGCCAAGGCTAGTTTATACCATGATTAGTCTACGCCAAAGTTTTACGCTAAGGCAAAATACGCACGTAAACAGGGTATGCGTAAAAGTCAGGTTTACGCATGAATTTATATGCGTAAAAGGTAACGTCACGCGTAAAACTCGCACGCGTAAGGGTCAAAGTATACGCAGGGATGAATACGCGTAAAGGAAGTACGCTCAAAATAAAGGAACAAGTTGCGCGTAAAACTTGTTTTACGCCGAGCCAAGGAGTACGCGTAAAAGATTAGAGTTTTACGCAGGAAACACTGTGCGCGTAAAATATTGCATGCGTAAAGGATCGAGCCACGCGTAAAAGATGCTCATGTAAAGAGTCAAGTTCTACGACTGAAACGCTGTGCGCGTAAAAAGAATACGCAAGTCAAGTAGACTTGCGTAAAACAGTTTTACGCTGACACGAGTGATCGTCGGCGTAAAACTCAATATTACGCTAACACGTAACAACGTGGGCGTAGAGTTTCTCCTGAACTCCAATTCCCATGGAACCTTCGTTCCAAGCCAGAAATGGGATTTCCATGGGTCAGAATGGCGTATAACACAACCTCAACAATCTGGAATGAACAAAACTTGGAAATAAGGAAGTTTGACATATCAAAACCACTGAAATCCGAAAAAATAGTAATTTCTAGATCTACTAAAAATAAGACTTCAAAATAAAAATGCCAAGTTCTAAACTCTCTTAGGATCACGAGAGGGAGATAAATGAACCATAAAAATAGGTTCTCATGTGGAGCAAGATGTACTTGCCTATGAATTTTGGTAGGTGGAGAGAGTTATGAGGAAGAAGAAGAGTAATGAGAAGAAGTAATGAAGAGAGAGAAAGGGGATAGGGCTTAATGGGGTGTTTGGTTCGGTTCATGATGAACCATCATAAACCCGAAAATAAACCAACCTAGGCCGAACCTAAAGCAACCTAAAGCAGAGAATAAAAGCAGAAAGTAAATGCAAAAAATTAATTAGCGTGAAATTAAAAAATTTAAATACAGAACAATACATGATAAATATTAAATAAATACATTCGAGCAGTACACGTATTAGAATACGTATTCTGGGAACGGGGAGTGACACCACTTTTGGGAAAAAAAAATTTGAGTGGGGCCCACCTGAATTTTTCTCCCACATTTCTCTCCCTCATTTTTCCTCCCGTTCCCAAACACCACTACTTTTAATTTTTCTTCCACTTTTTCCTCAACATTTTCCTTTCCCCCAATTTCCAATCTTCCCAAAATCATTAGGTTGGAAAAAAAAAGTTATTACTTTTCTATATTTGAATGCCAAAAGAATTGAGGAAAAAAGAAAAGTGATTTCCAATGGAAGAAAAATTATGGAGGAAAGTGATTCCATCCGTCCAAAAAAGAAATCACTTTCCCACATTTAAGTATTCACTTTCCTTTCCAAATTCTTTGACATTTTCAAACATCGAAAAGAAAAATCAATGAAAATTATAATTTTCTAAAGAAAAGAAATCCAAAAAGAAATCACTTTCCCACATTTAAGTATTCACTTTCTTTTCCAAATTCTTTGACATTTTCAAACATCGAAAAAAAAAATCAATAAAAATAATTTTCTAAAGAAAAGAAAAAGTTAAGAAATTGATTTTCTTTTTCTTCCATTCCGCGAACCAAAAGAGGCCTAAGAATACCCTGGCATGAGGCCAGTAGTACAAATAGTTAAATTTAGGACTAATTAGTGTTTAGATTATAAATTTTATATCAATTTAGTGTTTAAGTCTTGACATGTATAGTTGTCAAGTTTAGATTTTGATTTTTTTTTTTTTTTCCTTCCATTATACTCTTTCTCGTGTCCATAACAATACAACTTTTCTATATAGACCATGAAAGGTATAATAATAATAATAAAATTCGGGTTCCGTACTTTTCAATTGCATATATCAGGTCTAAATTTTAAGCTGATATAAAATCAAACATGCAAATACTAATTAACCCATAAATTTATTACGAGGAACGATGTACTTTCTAAAAGCTTAGCGTTGGTCTTCGTAAAATTCTAATTTATAGGGGTGATGTGATGATCATTCACATTTCCCTTCCTAGTGAGCTCATGCGGGTCGGCATCCCAGACCCCAATCATATTAATTAATTAATTAATTATACTAGCTTTGCATGCTTGGAAATAAATTTAGTTAGGAAGAACGCATATTAGTCATTTATTTGATTACATGACAGACATTATACGTCATCTACTTAGCTCATATCATCGAATGATCGAAACTAAAGGTCTGTTTGGTTATTTGGTTCATAAAAGTTGGCCAACAAAAACTTAAAAAATTTTGCAAACTTGGGGAAAAATATGTTTAATATAGATAGGTTGAAGAAGGAAGGGAATAAAAACTTAGGGCTGTAAAACGATTCAAACAGTTTTTGTTCGGCTCGCGTTCGGCTCGAGCCAAGCTCGATTCGAAGCTCGTTCGTGGGCAGGTCGATACCGAGCTCGGTCAACTTTTTTTTGTTCGAAGTGGTGTTCGAACCGAGTTCGACCATAGGTTGTTCGACTCAGTCTCGTTCGCGAACTGGCTCGAACTCGGCTCGGTTTCTAATATTATGGCTTTTTCTAATATATGCTATATATTTGTATGGATGTTGATAAATTTGTCTTAGAAAATTTACTCTTTTTTTTGTTATTTATATGATGGTAAATTTGTGATGTAAAAAGCATAATTAATCACAACAAAAATCTTTAAGACTTTAGAGTAACCGTACAACAAGTTTAATGTGGCTTTTGTTCGATCCTGGCTCGGCTCGGGCTCGAGAACTAAATCGAGTCGAGCTCGATCGTTTCGAGCCTATAATCAAACCGAGTTCAAACACCATTTTTGAGCTCGATCTTGAGCTCGGCTCGAATAAAGCTCGTTCGATACTTTAATCGAACCGAGTTCGAACACAGTTTGTTCGAGCTCGTTCGTTCGATTTTCAGTCCTATAAAACTTAGTCCATATAAGAGTCTCCAATCCTATTGTCTTAGAGCATCTCCAACCCTATTGTGACTTTGAAAAAAGTTGTTGCCACATAGGAAAGATAAAATTTTATTCAAAAGTTCTTCTCCAATGCAATTGTCAAGTCAATTATGAAGCTTATGTGGCAAAAATTAAAGAAGACATTGTGAAGTTGATTGTCTTGTTCTAGACAATGCACTTGACAATGTCTTCTCTTTCATGTCATCAATTATGAATAAAAAATATTAGAAAAAAGAAGAAGATGAGTAGTTGTCTTAAAAGTTGTCTTGGAAGTTGGAAAAAATACTTTCTATTGTCTCTTCAATACTTTTGCATTGGAGAGAGTTTTTATCTCATTGTCTTTTGAGATATAATTTTGTCACATAAACAAGACATTGTCTTGTGCTCATGCCACATAGGAGCCACCTAAGACTCACAACACTTAACAAGACAATAGGGTTGGAGATGCTCTTATAATGTGTTGTAATTTTTATATGACATGAATCACAAAACAATATCTTTTCTAGATGACAAACTATATTCATGACAAAAGACAATGATTTCTACTGCAAAAGTGAAAATATTGTATTGTATAGAACTAGACAATCAACTTCAAAAGCAATTTATTTTAGAAGTCATAATAGGATTAGATATGACCTTAAATTAACATATTCTTAACCTACCATTGTGCATGGACCACTTGTCACATAGGAATGTGGGATCTACTAAAGAAAATATTAAAGTCGTGACAATTTAGTATTTTTTTTTTTTGGATTTTTAGTCTTAGAGTCTCTCTTTCTTTCTTTTTTTCTTTTTTTTTTTAGTCTTAGGGTCTCAGATATACATGGATACTAGAATTCGAGTCTCAAAATTGACCGATGTTAGAATTTGAGTCTCGAAATCATTATTTATCTAAGTTAATGAATAATAATTTTTAGATCCAAATTTTAACATCGGAGAAATTGAAGAAATTGGTATTGGCCATGCACTACTACTACCACTACAAATATGCTCACATTCACGTACAATGCCTTCTTCTTACTTGTTCATTTCCTATCTAAAAAAGCAATCAATCAATCAAAGTACTTAAATCACCACCACCACCACCACCTACGTACCTTGTTTTCATAAACACAAAAAGTCGTCTTTATTAGTTTTGGCTAAAAGGCTTTGTAGTTATCAACATTCCTACTTTCTTATAGCCTAACTTAGAAACTTTTCTTTATTGTTTGCTCTTTACTTATGGGGGGTGGGCCCCGAGGATTCCTGCTTGCCCATTGGGCCCCCGCCCGCCATGCGGCTGCGCCTCCGTGGGCCGGCAAAGCGTGCTCCCGTGTCGGCCCTCTTTCTTTCCTCCCTCTCTCTCTCTTGCACGGTGGAAACAAAATTAAAGAACACAAAGTAACAGTGACTGACTTGATGTGTGATAGAGAGGAAAAAAAAATTAAAATAATAATAAAATCATATTTTCTTTTCTTTTTGGAATGAAAGTAGTTAGGCCTAGTTTATCCACATGACATGGCATGCCACCACCAGCATGTGATTTTCTCATAAGTTTGTTATTATTAATAATATTATTGTTATAGATTTGATCAACATATGTGTAGACTTGTAGTACTTAATTTGTTATCAGTATAGTGTGACCTTGATAGGAGGGTGATTAATTATTTCCCTTCCTCTCTCTCTGGCGTGGCCTTGCAAGTACAGCAGGAGCCACGCATGCTTCCATCCCTCAAACAAAGGGCAGGGAAGAGAGGGG